>JADLZK010005479.1:0-147975 GCA_015847255.1 Hyparrhenia diplandra
GTTTGTTGATAAACGACATTATTCGTTTAACGTAATTACTGGTCATTCTTATTTTTGCTTATTTGCCGGCTATTACAAGCGCAGCTGACTGGCATAGCAATCGCGCGGACGTCAAAAAAACGGTAGTGCCAGTCTGTCTGCTACAAACAGCAGGTTTCGAAACAACCCGGCGGTGTTGGCATAACAAACACTTTTCGTTGAAATGTACACCGGCGGTGTGATCGTAAACATCTCTGTCGGTTGACCGCGAAACCCGGCGGTGTTCGTTACTATGAAATGCTTTGCCGGTTTAGATACACAACGAAAGTGTTTTGTTCCTCAACACTACCGGCTCCGTTGCACACCGGTAGTGCTATTTGAATTAGTGTCGAATTCGTATTGACACCCCGGTGTTGTCTCAAATCACGCCCGGTGTTTTGACCACGGTAGTGTTTGAACCCCACATCACTACCGCTATGGTTCTCTTGCGGTTCAGTTTTCGGCGGTGAAGGGGGTTGGAGCCGGCGGTAATGGACAATTCTGTAGTAGTGCAACAAGTCTCTGTAACTCTCTTCCATGGGTTTTGAATAATGTGCTTTGCAGATAAGTGGCTCTTGAGCAATGACGGGGAGTAGTCAGACGATCCATGGGTATGATTTGTATTTGGCTTTTGAGTCTTGAACAACGTGTGGTTCATCTAAAACTGTGGACTCTTGTTTTACTCCAAACTCCACGGCATGCAGTTATTAGTTTGATTGGACGTGAAAGCGTAGTTTCTACAGCCACCTATATATCTTTGAGTGAGTTGAATTTCTACATCCACGGCATTGCTAACCCACACATCCCACGTGTGGTCTACAACCAGTCAACCACCAATAAATCTATCATACATAGCACAAAAAAAACCCTCAATAATTTTTTTCATATATTAGATCTCTATATATTGGCATTCTCTCTACTTTTTTATTTCTTAGTAACAATAGACAAAGAGCAGAAATAACTCTCGAAAGTATAATATATAGACAAGTTGAAGGGTCAATGGCAATAGAGAGTGATTTTATTTATTCTAATGGCTCTCTAAATAAGGATTCAGAGAGTGCGATTAACTTAGGAGATGCTCTCATTTTGATCCTATGTATTGACCCATGACTAATTTAAGGGATTCTATTAAATTGAGAGGAGAATTATATTCATATTTGCATCAAAATATCTAGACAATAAGAAAGTTACACACTAAGTAAACTAGTATATTACTCGTGCTAATGCTACGGTAACATTTGGGACAACAAAAATTTAAGGGAATTTGGTGATTCTACCCTTCCTTTAAAAGCCCAATGGTGATTTTACTCTTGTTTTTTAACTTTGCGTTTTTACCCTCATATTTTTCTAACTTGAAACCTCTGTCTACCCTCTTATTTAACACCGTTGGCACATGTCATATTAAATGATGAAAAGAAACAAAGAAGAAAGAGAATTTGATGATTTGACCCTCGCTTTTAAAAAGCGAAATGGTGATTTACCCTCGTTGTTCTGTCCTTTTTAACACACAGAACAGGGGCAATATACCCACATGCATCATGCGTAAAAAATAGCCATTATTGAAATATTTCCCTTATTTAATTGCATGCTTGCTTTGCTTTATTCATCGTGATCCATATTACAACTCTAATCTTCTCTAAAAAAAGAAACAAGGAACACTGACTATGGTGCATTTATGAATCACAATACATTGAAAATGCATTATAGCGTTCAGTTAGCGCTGCAAGTAGTAGTCTTGGCATTGGAGGCATATCAAGCTCTTGTAAGCCCTCAAGAACTTGGACAACCGCCCATTGTCGGCGGACACACTCATCATTTTGGATGCACCAACATGCAACTTTGAATAGGCTTTTAGCGTCTTCCAAATTAAAATCACCATTTAATCATGGATCCACCAAACTTGTCTATCAATTCTTTCAAACCTTCTTCAGAGGTATGATAATTTTGACATAATGAAGCAATAGACACAGGTAGTGAGACTTGCTTCGTTATGTCATAATTATGGCTTCAATGCTGGATTTCTTTATATCCTTACAGTGATGTAGCCTGCAGGTTAAGACGGGCAATCTGGTAGTGGACAAATACTTTTTATTTGCAAGGCAGGCGAAGCACAATTTAAGACACTTGTATAGAACCTAAATACCCACATTTACAATTTTACCATCTTCTATTGTTCAGTTTATACCCCAAAGTGCAAACTTAAATCATCAGTGTTGTATAATTGATGACATTAACACATAGTTTCAAATGAATTTACACCACCGCATCTATATATGTGTGTTTATATTTTGATTTGACGTCATTTAACCATCCAAAAATGCGTTATAAGCAAACACCCCTCGCCACATGAGCGATCCACACGCCTTCTAAACCATGACTTCCTATTGGCTGAGCGTGGTCAGCAGTAACCCATCCTCCCCTCACCTTATCTGAGTTCTCTCTCTCTCCCTCACCCCACACATAACCCATTCAATTTGAGCAATAATTTGAGCAACAATGAGAATATGAACATGTAGCATTTTCAGATTAGCACCATACCCTAACAAAATCATACAAACAGTGGTCATCTCAGAGATGGCGCGGCAGGTCAATGCCGCGTCCCACGTTTTCTAGTATTTCTTATTTACCTGGCCGGGTTGGCAAACCATTACAGTTGACAGTCTTCCATTCAAAAACAGTCACTCTTACCTGCCATAACTTCCACACGCACTTGGACCGTGTTCCGGATTGGAGATTGGAGCAGCCATACCTCTCGCCTACTACTTTTAGTTTCCTATAAGTAGTTGTCCCGCTTGCCATGCTCCGCACGGTAGATTATTTGCACGTCAACAAGTCTCTGTAACTCTCTTCAATGGGTTTTGAATAATGTGCTTTGCAGATAGGTGGCTCTTGAGCAATGACGGGGAGTAGTCAGACGATCCATGGGCATGATTTGTATTTGGCTCTTGAGTCTTGAACAACATGTGGTGCATCTAGAACTGTGAAGTCTTGTTTTACTTCAAACTCCACGGCATGCAGTTATTAGTTTGATTGGTGAAAGCGTAGTTTCTACAGCCACCAATATACTATCTTTGAGTGAGTTTGATGAGATGCTAACCACACATCCACGTGTGGTCTACAACCAGTCAACCACCTATAAATCGATCATACATAGCACAGAAAAAAACCCTCCAATAGTTTTTTTCAGATTAGATCTCTATATATTGGCATTCTCTACTTTTTATTTCTTAGTAACAATAAACAAAGAGCAGAAATAACTCTCGAGAGTGATTTTATTTATTTCTTAGTAACAATAAACAATAAACAAAGATATAGAGAAGTTGTTGAAGGGTCAATGGCAATAGAGAGTGATTTTATTTATTCTAATGGCTCTCTAAATAAGGATTCAGAGAGTGAGATTAACTTAGGAGATGCTCTCATTTTGATCCTATATATTGACCCATGACTAATTTAAGGGATTCTATTAAATTGAGAGGAGAATTATATTCATATTTGTATCAAAATATCTAGACAATAAGAAAGTTACACACTAAGTAAATCCGCAAGCTCTTAATAATATTTGTTATCTCCAATCCATATCATCTACGACTGTCTAGTTTTGATATGTTGATGCTAAGCGAAGCTAAAGACCAACATCAGCGCACTCTCCAATTATCCAGTGACTAGTCTCAAACCTCTAAGACATCATGATCTAATATGACGAGAAGTTACATGAACATATTCGACACATTGAAGGAACATCAACCACCTTGCCATCGAAGATAATCAAGAGACCATCAAATCTAGAAGGACCGATCGATGCTAATTATGCTGAAATTAGATGTTGTCCAAATAATTAACTTCCCATCCATCATGGGAATATAATCAAGCAAGCTGGTGATACGCTGGGAACAAAACAACGGGAAAACATAGGACATGATGCTTAGATAGGAATTTGCCTTAAAATTCTTTAAAGGAAATAAGGTTTAACACGAAATCGACAAGAACAATGTCATCTGATAACCCATATAACCACAATTTGTTCAATATAAACATTAACTATACTTCAGTTAGATATTAGGATTATTAGAGGATCGAGAAGGGTCCTTACTCCTACCGCCACTGGCAGGGACGGTGGGTACCGGCGGTCAAACTGGGCTCCCTTATTCCCTTGCCATGTGACGTTTTCTATTGATTATGTCTTTGGGTATATGCTGGCTACTTCACGAAATCTGCATGTGTCATCCAGGGTTCAAATCACGGGTGCGACACATTTTCTTAGGTTTATTTTAGGTTTTTCCAGCTATGCATTAAGTGGTAGGCGACATCTCCGTCGATAGCAAAGGCGTGTCTGTGGTGACCGTGAACTTCAAGATTTGCCGGCTCAGTTTTTGAAGGTGCTCATTGGGGTAGGATTTGCGTACGTGTGTTCATAGGGGTGAGTGTGCGTGCGTGTTGAGCGTCTGCGTTGCCTTTGTGTAACCTCAAAAAAAAAATCTACATGTTATCATGCACGTAGACACAAAATTCCCCCTCTGTCTATTCCTTGGTCTTAGCAATTTTAAAGCTTTTTTCCTTGCTACTACACCAAAATCTGCATGTTGCACTTCAAAAAAAAAAAAAAAAAATCTGCATGTTGCACTTCAAAAAAAAAAAAATCTGCATGTTACCATGCATGCCCACATTCCCTCTCCACATTTGTTGTCTATTCCTTGGTCTTAGCAATTGCAAAAGGCATTTTTGCTTGCTACTTTACCAAGGGTTACTATCACACTACTATAGATTCGCACATCACTGCCAACACTATCACTACAGATTTGGCACAACAGGCAGTTAGTACCTTTCACTGCCGGTTCTTGGCTCGAAAACCAGGAAATGCCCCGCCTTGCGACTTCGTGCGTTGTTGCTGCATGAGAAGAATCCGGAAGGAAGGCCGCCATGGGAGGAGCAGCAAGAGCAGTGTCGGCGTCGAGAGGGGCCACGATAGCAAAGACCCAGAGAGACATGAGGTACGCACAAGAGGAGATAAGATCTAGGGGTTGCTCCCATGCGTGTGGTGAAAGAAAGTAGGGTTTAGGATGGTTCTCAACCATCGGATCGAGTGATGGACGACTGATATCAACCAAAATTGCAGCTAAGCCTATGGGAGGTATTGAGCATCTCTCTCATTTGGGCTAACATGGAGTCACTCTGCCCAACACTACTTTTGTTTTCTTTTTGCTAGTAGAAATGTATTACATAAATTTTAAGACAAAAATGATTTTAAATAAAAATGTTGTCAACAAGAAAGTAGTAGAACTTATCGAGATCTTCGACTTTGATTTTAGGCATTTTTCACATGATTTTTTTTTAAAAAAATAATTTCAAAACATAAGAACTTTAAACAAGATTTTGAAATATCAAATGAATTCAAATGAAAAATTCATTATCAACAAAGTTGTACAAGTAACCAAGGTCTATAACTCTTATTTTTGATCAATTTTGCATCCAACAAAGTGGTAGTATACATTGGTCATAAATCTATAAATCTCTCACATAGTTTAGGATACTATATGAGAGATATATCAATTTGTGAACAACATTATTACCACTTTGTCAGATGAAAAAATGACCAAAATAGAAGTTATAGAAACTTGATGAGTTCAATAAGTTTTATGTTCATGACGTTTTCAACTAAAATCATTTACTATTTTAAAATGTTGTTTGAAGTTGTCATTTTGAAAAATTTAAATTTTGATTTGATTAGACAAAGTCACATGAAAAAAGATGACCAAAATAATAGCTATAACAACACAATAACTTGATACTGCATGATTTAGAAAAAAAAATTATCAAATTTGAAGTTAGTATGAGGGTGAAAAACCAATGACATAAGTTTTAGAAAGAGATTAAAAAGAAAATGTGTGCTTGTTCATATGGAGTTAGTATGATGGGGCATGTTCTATTTTTGTGTGTGTTTACTTTTTTCTGTGTGTATTCTCACACACAGAGAAAACATGCAATTTTCTATGAGTTTGTATTTTTCTATAGGTTTTTATAGAAGCGCATGGAAAAATTGTGATTTTTCTGTACGTACCAAAGAAAACACATAGAAAAATTCAGCACACAAAGAAGTATTTGAGTTTCCAGTAGTTGAAGTCTCTTATTTATTTAGTATCAAGGGTTTTTTTAAAAAAAATAGATATCTTCCTTATATAAGTGAACGTACGTAGGCAAAGCAAAGAGTCAGTCATCAGGATAGGTAGCGTTGATATACACCACAATAATGGTCCTCCGTAAGTGTGGTGATCACCCCGCCCGCTACGTGAACGCCATGATTCTTCTACAGTACTTGCTTGGTGTTCTGGCGACTACTGCGCTGGGGGCGGAGGCTTCAGATGTTGCGGGAGAAAGGACGCCGTCTATCACCCCCGCCGCCGGTTGCGCTAGCAGTAGCCGATGCGGCGATCTAACCGTCGATTTCCCCTTCGGTATCGGCCCCAACTGCTCTCGCAGTTCCGACTTCGAGCTCACCTGTAATGACACCACTCAGCCTCCTAAGCTCTTTATGCGTGATGGCACCACCCAGGTCGTCAACAACATCACCATGTCTAGCACGGAGAATGGGGGCTCTCCTTCAGACTATATTAGCATCAACTTCATCTCCACCGTCTCCTTGAATTCATCTGAACCAGTTTCCTGGTCTTTGCCTTCGTTATCTCTTGGGAATTCTTTTTCCAATCCATATCCCTCGGGACTTAACTTTTCGGCTGTGATTTCGACGTATACTGGGTAAATCCTCCGGCGACGTCCGTGTCCTCCACCAGCTGCACATCTACCTGCCCTGACGGTGGTGTGGATGTGGCTGCAGCTGCAACGGATAACTGTCGCTTCGACAACACTGGATGTTGCACCATCTCCTTTAGTGTCGACTCCATTGACTTGGGTTTTCTGTCTTCTGCCCAATTTAAATTTGTTCGTCATCACAGTGGAGGTGACTCCAAATTACACCACAACCCGAGCTTATTGCGGGATACTGTCAATATTACTGCTGCTTCCTTTTCTGCCAATTGGAGAATCAGTGATCAACGAACCTGCGCAGAAGCCATTAAAGACAACACAACCTATGCTTGTGCTAACAGAAATAGCATCTGTAATGATGACTTTGATATGGGTGGCTACAACTGCAAGTGCAACACAGGCTACGTGGGCAATCCATATATTATCGACGGCTGCAAATCGGATACAGGTAAGGCGTATCAACCTCTCTCTCTAAAGCTACAAAGAAAAGTCGAGTGTACCCTTTGCTTTGCCTCAAATAATGTTGTCACTTTCATTCACGAACCCACAAAATAAGCCATTATTTTTTTTCTCGAAAAACGCAAAAGATTGCGTTTCTTTGTATTTAAGAAGAAGAGTTTTTACATAGTTAACATTGTTCCGGGGGTTGTTTAACAGATTTTCAACGAAATAAGCCATTATTACACAAATATCCTCAATATATAAGTCTAGTACCGCGCCGTATACGTCGTGTATCTTGTCCGCCTAAGGATTTGTACGTTTTCTGCCAATATGACTTGTCATGATGTCATTGACAGAAATCAAATCTAACGAAATTTCTCAAATCTAAGTTCAACGCAAAATTGTCAACTTGTAAGCAGTTACACATGACCAATATAATGAAGTTTTTTTTTTTTTTTTTCTATGGTTCTACTCTCCGTCCTGAAATATAAGGGGATTTTGAGTTCAAAAGTGGGGATATCGATTGCATACTTGCCTTTAATGTCTATCACCAACAACCCAAATATGAAAATCATGTACAACCTCCATCCCAAAATATAGTGTATTCTAGCACTTGAAATTTGTCCTTAAATATAGTGCATTGGGAGAACAACAAGATAATGTTTACTTAAATAAAAACACATGATTATTTTTTACGAGGAAAGTAACTCATGTACTTGCCGTATTTTGCATAATGACTAAGAGTTCACCCTTTACTCATGCGGAATAGATTCAAATTTCAGTATATAAGGTAAGTGAGGGGGTAGATGCGTCTGTTGCACTCTCCCTTAGATTGTCTTAAAATAGCCAGAATGCTCTATATACCAGGATAGTGGGAGTAGCAGTTATATGCATCATTTGTCTTAGCACATAATCTATTCTCAAATTAGTTGGAATACATTATATTTTAGGAACCAATAAGTACCTCCATTATAAATGTAAATAATTTTTAGCTCATTTCTTACCTAACTCAAATCATGCCAAAATATGACTAGTTTTAAAAAAGTTAACATCTCTAGTGCTAACTAATAATGGCATGTTTTGTTGGAACCCTGCCAGGCAACCCATCTTGGCCACAGGCATCCAAAATGAACGCCTGGGATGCATGCAGGAAAGCTTTCTCAGCCACCAACCAAACAAGCTTTAAATGTTGTACTAAGAAATTTCAAAGTAATTTGATGAAGACAATTTAATAAATGTCCTACAAATATTGGTGTACTATTCTTACTTCCGTAGTCTTGCCAAAACGATATGAATTTGACTTATGGCAAAACCAAAACAACCTAAGTTTTTTTGTCACAGGGTTCGGGGGGGGTTACTCACCGGCGGCGTAGCTCTGATGATGCTAGGGAAGCTGGGGGGGGGCGCACATGGCAGAGGAGGTGGAGGCTAGGGTTTAGAGAGAGAGGCTCAAGGGAGGGAGGAAAAGAAGGGGGCGGCACACCATGAGGAGGGAGGGAGGGAAGTGGGTTAACCTTTCGGCTATTTCTTTTCTGATTGCAACAGTTACATGGTTCTAGTATTCATAGTCCCTATGAGACTTGGTCGCTAAGCAATATCAGGAGATTGATTCGGATTTGGATTCTCCTTTCCATCTAACAAACTAGACTCCCTATCTTAACAAACACGTTCCTAAACCAACTTAGACTCGATATGGTACTTGACGGCGACGGCGGTGCTCGGGCGCCCTGCCCTCTTTGGGCCCTTGCTGGCCCATTAATCAGGCAACACAGATCATGCGTGTTAAGGCACTCCCAATCCAGACTCTACGGTAGAGTCTAAGGTCATTTATTACCTCGAATATCATGGACTTGGAGTCTAAATAAGACTTGGAGTCTTGGTTTTTCTCCCTCTCTCTTGCATAAATATACTGCTACATCAGTGCCACATCAGCAAATTACAATAAATATGAATGTAATAAATACGCTTAGACTCTATGGTAGAGTTCGTCCAAATTCAACTTCGTTTGTGAGATATAAAAATAACAAATTTCAAGCCAGAAAGTATCTTTTGTGACGGCCTAAATAATATTACTTAATGAGGAAGCAACGACGCGATGACGGCGGGTGGCGGCGGCGGTGCTGCTTGGCGGTCTTTTAGGGTTGTGACAGGCCCTTTTGGACCCCCTATCGACGGCATGTGACAGTTTCGTAACCTTAGCTGCATCTTTTTCCCGCAGATATTAACGAGTGCCTTGACCCAAATATATGTCCTGGCGTGATGTGCAACAATACCGCAGGAAACTACACATGCATTCCATGCACTCACGGGACAGGGTATGGGTATGATTCAGTGCAGAGGCGTTGCACTAGAAGGCACCAAAACCTTCTCTTAGGTAACCCCTTTAGGGCAAGTATATTGGTGTTGTCTCATAACTAGTCTCGTATAGTGCCACGTAATTTAAGACGGCTTAATAGACTACATGTATAATGGTTGTCTTTCTAAGTTGTCTCATAACAACTCGCATTTTCTTAATTTATGGAGAGAGTAAAAATAGGATTGTGAGGTGCATGACGACAAGAACTCATACAATGGTAAACTAGTTGTCTCATAGTCCTAAATTTTAGCTCATGAGGTGATTGTTTCGCGAAGCAACTGCCTCATTCTCTCTCACCTCTCTCTTTCCTCCACATCATCAAAAATCCTACGTGACAATGCATGAGACGAAGTATGAGACCGCTCACGTGTACCAATGTACCTGCCCTTATCCTTAGTATATACGTGTACAATGGATTAATTTGAAATTCAAAAACTACTATATTTGTAAAGCAACATGAAGAAGAGAACTTACGAGCTACTATTTTCGTTTGTAGGTATTGCTATTGGCCTAAGTGCTGGCCTAGGAATTCTACTTGTCTGTTTAAGTGTGGTTTTCCGTATTCGTAGATGGAGAAAAGATCTCCAGAGAAAACTGCGAAAGAAATATTTTCAGAAAAACAAAGGTCTGCTTTTGGAGCAACTAATATCTTCAGATGAAAACCAAAGTGATGACAAAATTTTCACCTTGGAGGAGTTGCAAAAGGCAACAAACAACTTTGATACTACACGTATTTTGGGTGGTGGTGGACATGGTACTGTCTTCAAAGGCATCTTATCAGACCAACGTGTTGTGGCCATAAAAAGGCCTAAGTTCATCAATGAAGGAGAGATTAACCAGTTCATCAATGAAGTTGCAATACTCTCTCAGATAAATCACCGCAATATCGTAAAACTTCTTGGATGTTGTCTTGAAACCGAGGTCCCTCTACTGGTGTATGATTTCATCCCTAATGGTTCACTATATAACATTATACATTATGGTAATCGTCAGAGTAATAATGAATTCTCGTTGTCATGGGATGATTGCTTGAGGATTGCTACAGAAGCTGCTGGAGCTCTCTGCTACCTCCACTCTTCAGCATCAGTATCGGTTTTTCATCGTGATGTGAAATCTTCTAATATATTGTTGGATGGAAGCTATACTGCAAAAGTTTCAGATTTTGGTGCCTCAAGATTAATTCCAATTGATCAAACCCATGTTGTTACAAATGTACAAGGCACATTTGGGTACCTGGATCCGGAGTATTACCATACTGGGCAATTAAATGAGAAGAGTGTGTCTACAGTTTTGGTGTTGTTCTTCTAGAGCTGCTGCTTAGAAAGGAGCCTATCTTTACGAGTGATTCTGGATCAAAGCAAAACTTGTCAAATTACTTCCTTTGGGAAATGAGATCAAGGCCAATCACTGAAATTGTTGCCCCTCAAGTTCTTGAGCAAGCTACTGAGGATGAGGTTAGCACAGTTGCCCTCTCTTGCCACAGAGTGCATGAGGCTCCGAGGTGAAGAAAGACCTACTATGAAGCAAGTGGAGATGAAATTACAACTTTTGAGAAATAAAGATTTGAGATCATGCAACATTACTACAGAAAGAAGTTACGAGATACTACCACCAGTAAGACTTGCAACACATCAGCATCAACCTTTGTCAACTGATGGAAATAATAGAGCCAATGTAGCCTGTTCAGGCTTCTATAGCTTGGAGCAAGAGTTTCTGTTATCTGCTAGTTTACCAAGATAAGTTACGTGGTTTATCAAGCCATTGGTTTACTCCTCGGCCTTCTTATATTTCTCTTCTTAATATTTTGTATGGGAACCTAGAACGATCGTCATCTTGTTGTATTGATCTGACCGTTTTATTACACTTCATTAATTATCAGTGTGGACTATTGTGTTCATGTGATTCTCACAATCTTACAAAATTTTGGCAGGCCCCGACGCCCGCTCGGCGACATTTCGGGCGGCGACGCCGCTGTTATGGGCGTGGATGAGCTGAGGGAATTGATGAGGAAGAGGGGGCTGGGCTACTGCTCTACAGTACCAGCGGCGCTACAGTTCCGCGGGTACTGTTCACGCAGATGGCGGCTAGGGTTTGGGGCTGTAAGGCTTGGGAACGCCCGGCCGCGGGGCTCGCCCGACGGCCGGCAAGAGAAGGGTTTTCCTTCTTAATCTCTTGCTTGATTATAGATCAATACATCTCCTCTCATTATATAGAGAGGTTTGACTTGGCCCCTAAGTAAGCCACTAATTAACCCTAATGGGCTAAGGCCCAATAGGCTCTTGACTCCTCTAACACTACTCCCCCACCGGGACATGCAGCTCGTCCTCGAGCTGCAACCTAACAATGACACTAACGATGACACTAGACACCAACTTAACACCTAAGAACAAGCCTTTTACATCTCGACTTATCTTATTGACCAAAAATAAATTGCAACTCTTTAATTTCGACACTGAAGATAAGGCGGACCACCTCCGCGTGTTGGATCTGCAACGTGTAGCCGCCTCGATCCCATGGAGACCATCGTAACGAGAGGGTTGCACGGAATGGCTGCTCGGGACTAGTCGCAACACGACGGAGACAGGCGGGGCGCCGCCGACAACGTGGCACGCGCGAAAGGTCGCGCCCCCGCCGGTGGTTTAAGAGTAGCCAGCCTCTCACGTAATCGAGGCGCCGCCGCGAAAAACAACTCGCCGCACCCGAAGAGCCGCGGGCGGGCGCGGTTGTGGGTGGCCATCCGACGGCTCGAGGTCGCGCCCCACCTTTGCGAGGTTGATCGCCGTCAAGGCAGCCTCATGTATCGGCGGCGCATTCCCCGCACCCGACGACGCTTAGAGGCCGCAGAAGCCGCCCGCAAGCCGCGCCGCCGCGATCGGCACGCACTCTCTCGATAAGCGCCATCCGCAATGCCGCGGGCAGAAGCACTCCGATCGGCGTGGGAAGACGGAAGACGGAACGCGTGAAGATGGAGGCCGCCAAGGTACGGCGATCTGATCCGGGGGGAGGACACACGGCGCCTCCGCTTGAAGATGGAGTGGTGCCCGGCCCGGGCACCATGAGGCAGATACGGCGCTGCCGTTGCGCTTCGGCTGGGGCAACCGGACCCGCTACGGAACGACGGCGAAGGCCGTGGACGCAGTTGGCGAGGCCTTCCATCGCGTTGAACGCCTTCAAATCCGACTCCATCTTCGCCGCCATGGCGAGGATCTGGTCCAGTAGCTCCTTGCATCGTGCCTTTTGTGCGGCGTCCATAGCGGACCACGAGCTCCTTGCTTCCTCTCGTAGAATCCATAGCAGCGTAGAGCCCACGGATCGCGGCTTTGGTACCAAATTGTTATGGACGTGGATGGGCGAGAGGGGGAATTGATGAGGAAGAGGGGGCGTGGGCTACTCTGATGCCAAGGGCGCTAGCGATTCCCGCGGGTACTTGTTTACGAGATGGCGGCGGCTAGGGTTTGGGGTCGTAGAGGCGCTTGGGAACGCCGCCGGGGGGGCTCGCGCCCACGGCCGGCAAGAGAGAAGGGTTTTCCTTCTTAATCTCTTGCTTGATTATAGATCAATACATCTCCTCTCATTATATAGAGAGGTTTGACTTGGCCCCTAAGTAAGTCACTAATTAACCCTAATGGGCTAAGGCCCAATAGGCTCTTGACTCCTCTAACACCGCCGCGCCCACCCGCCCCACCCCCTCCTTCCTTCCCCGCCGCCGGAGGGGCCTCGCCGATTCCGCGTGGGTCCCCAAGGCGGCGGCGGCGGGCATTCCTCGCCCAACTGCGTCGTTCCCGGGCGGCGGGCTCGACGTGACCCACCGCCATGGTGACGGCGCGTCGCAAGGGTGGAGATCCGCGCCCCATGGCGGATCGGGTCCTCTCGACCGGATGCGACATGGCGGTGGGGGTGCGGGATTCGGCGGGAGTGACGCGGTGGAGGTGCGCCGCCTCCAGCGGCGGGGCGGTTGCCGCCCGCCAGAGGACAGCGGTCCCGGTGCCGCCCGAGGGTGGCGGTTGTCAAGTGTGGCCGGCGTTCTCGCGTTTGTGGTGGTTGTTGGTTTGGGCCCCTTCCCCCCGTGCTCTAACCGGGGTCAACGACCGGCGACATCATCGGGCGGTGTGTGGGCTTCTTCAGCGATGTCGTGGAGGCTTGGCTCTGGGGCTTTGGCACCCCCACGGTACCATGGTGGTACTGCCGGTGGTGCTAGGCCAGGCGGTGGCTCTCTCCGCTGACTACTGACATAGGGGCAAGTGGTGGTGTCCTCCCCCTGTTGGCCCTCTCCTTCTTCTTCATGGTGGCTTCTCTATGGCCGTGGCCCGGGGCGCTTGCCGGCGTTGTGAGGGGGGACCTCGTCTATGCCGTCCCTCCCCCTTGGCCTTGCTGCTGCGGTCGGGAAGTTGTGGTGAGGGACGGAGGCTTCGGCGTCATTGGGGGCGCTGGTCTGGGACCTGTTCCTGTTCCGGCACCCCCAGGGCTAGTCGGCGACGGCCGGAGGGCGGGCGCGGCGGTGGTTGGTGTGGGCGGGTGGACGTGCACGGTGGCGGAGGCTGGTATTCGGCGGGAGGTCGGCGGGGTGCAGCGGCGCAGCTTTGCGGTTGGCGGCGTGGGCGCGCGTCAACCCCCGGTGGCGCTTCTTCCGATGGCCGGCGGCGGCGACTTGGTGCTTGGCGGGACTCGACATCTTAACCGACGATAGTGCTATGGGTTTTGGGCGAAAGCTCGGGCGACGGCGACACTTGCGCGTGTCGCTCCCCCGTTGAGGGCGTCGTATTCCCATCACATTCCATGGGTGAAAGCCTTGTCCTGTCTTGGGCAGTGACGGCCGGCGCTTTGGGCCGTAACCTTCTTGAAGGCGTCGCGGTGGATTTCGGTTCGGTCGGGTGTTTCGGGCGGTGGCTGGTTCGTCGCTCTCGCTGGTTGGTTGTTGGGTTGGTGGCAGTGGTGGGTAGAGTGGAGTAGAGGCTCATGTCGATGACCCAATCCGACCGAGTTTTTAGTGGTGCGAAGTGGTTGCTCTTGTCTTGTTGAGGTTTGTGTCGATGTCCCAATCCGACGAAGCAAGGAGTTGAGTGGGCGCTTTTGTGGCGCGAGTTGAGTTGACTTGGTACCTAGGTGTGCAGAGATGAAGTAGGGTGCCCTCCACATTTGTATGGTTTTTCTGGCCCGGTTTCCAGTCAAAAAACTGGGCTGGCACTTGCCTTTTTCCTTCTTCTTCTAATAGAAATCACGGCAAAGCTTTTGCCATCCTTTCGAAAAAAAAATTTAATTATCAGTGTGTTCGGTCAATGTATCAGAATAAATCTGAGATCTAAGCTATCTGCAGATTGCTGAACTCATTGCACTACTTATTTATCTCGTTATTGCTGCAACTAGCCAAACCGAGTTCAGCTTCCACTTTGAAACGGTGATATCTTTGTCTGAAGTCTGAACAGCCTGAAGCAGCTCTCAAATCTTTCAAGTTTCAACTGCAAACGGCGCCGTCCATCGGCGCCGCCGTCAGCCAGCCGTGCAGCCCTTAGAATGCGTCGGGCCCGACGCCGAGCGGGAACGCCGGGGATGTTGGCCACGCCGCTAAACCTCCTGATGCATAGGAAGTTGAACCCGTATACCTGTGCGTGGTGTCGGTAGAATCGCCGTGCCGCACAGTGAGGCGCCACATGCTTGCGCCGTCACCGCCGAATGCCATGCGAGCGTGCGCGTCCACAAGGCCGCCCATGGATGGGGCCTGATAGGCGAGGACCACTTGCTAGTGGGAGAGGAGGAGGGGAGAAGGAAAAGGATGGGCAAATGGATCATTTGCCACAGCCGACCCCACCTGTCAGGTATCCAAACGGCGAAAAACTAACGGAACTGACAGAATAATAGCTTGAAGCAAAAAATTTCTAGACCGCGGATATACATGGTAGTTTCATCTTTTCGGTGGCTTGGACGATGTCTTTTAATGGCGCATACGTAAAAGCCACCATTCTTATTGGGGGCACCATTCCGAGGCTAAAACGCTGGTCTTGCGGGCGAAATCGGGAGGGTGGATGAACTCGGGAGGGCTAGCCTAAGGAGCCTTGGAGGCAGGCGGGCTCTAAATCTCGATAGCTGGCGGCGCCGAGGTACGAACAGGGGCAGCGTCGTACAAAGGAAACGCCTGGGACCTTCCCTCCGTGTAGATTTTCAGACCGAAGGGCGGGCGATTTTTGGCAAAAAACGCCATGGGGGCCTGCAGGCGGTTTTTGAAAAAATCGCAACCACTCGCTAGCCATCGGATTGGGAATCTATGGACTGAGTTTGCATACATTCCCTTAATAAATATAACCATTAAAGCAGTTGAATAATTGTCCGGCTCAACAATGGGTTGATTGAATAATCAACAACTGGGAGCGAGTAGCCGCCAAATTGGCTTGTAGTCCAATGATACGACGGTCTAGTGGGACGATACCTACCAGGGTTCAAATCCTGGTGGTCGCACTTTTTCCTGAGATTTTCACAGATTTACCGGCGTTATGCATTCAGTGGTATAGCGGCGTTCCGTCGACGGCGGCGCCAATGATGACTTCGGGAATCTCGGATCGTCGGATGCTCGATCAGCCGGAGGTGCTCATAGGGGTAGGGTTTCATGCGTATATTCATAAGGATGAGTGTGCGTGTATTGTGAGTGTTTACATTGTACTGAATAATTTTCAAAAAAAACATGGATTTGTACGTGTGATGAGGTACCGTATATTTGTCTCTTCAATAACATGTGGTGCAAATAAAAAAGCGAGGCATTTCGTGTGCCTCACAAATCACGGAGGCCCGGCCGCCAGGCCTAGGCCTCTCGCGGAAAAGAAAAGAAGCGCCCGAGCGGGCGACGCCGCCGCCGCCACCGCCTGCGCCCCCCGTTTCTCCGCCTCCGGCCTCACCGCGGTGGTGACGAGAGCCGGGGTCCGCCTCTTCAACAGATCTGCCGTCTCAGAGAGTCTTGGTCAAGTCCACCTATGTCTAGGATTTGCTCGCCTTCGATGTTCGGGCGGTGGAGTTAGGTCGCACCGAGGAGCGTGGCTCCTCTCGCGGTTTGCTTTTCTTGGCGACGCCCGGCGATGCGGAAGCGATGGCGGTGCAATGAATAAATTCTCGCAGCTTCTTCCGTTCTCCGATGGCGATCTTCTCCGACGTCAACGGAGAGGCCGGAGACCGTCCGCGGAGTCGAGGGCCGGCGCAGATCGCCGTCTTCTTCGTGTGCCGATGTTGTTGACCCCGTTAATCTCAAGGAAGATGTTCTCCGGTGAAAAATCGAGCTTTGCTCGGGTTGCCGGCGGTGGAATCGAAGGATGCGTCATGGGAACGGGGAGTTGGCCGATGCGCCTGGGAGGCGCGTTTATTCGGCCGATTCGCCTAGAAGTAAGTCCTCCTTCTGCGGCCTCCACCTTGTGGAGTTTGGCCTCGTGCCCCACGACGATTGGGAAGCGGCCCGGACGGCGGTGACGAACGGATCTCTAAAGGCTTCGAGGAAGATGAACGAAGTTTTATACTTCTTTGTAATTTTCCTTTTCTTAGGATTTTTGTTTGTAAAAGGGTCGGTGTAATTCACCAAGATTAATACATGTTCCTTCTAAAAAAAATAACATGTGGTGCAGCTAAAACTGTTGACTCGGTTTTGACTCTAAATTCCACGGGACAGCAACCACCTACTCCCTCCGTCCCTTTTTAGATGTCGCTTTTTGGAGTGCGTGCGGTCAAACTTTTTCGAACTTTGACTAGGTTTGTAGAAAATACGTGCAACATTTATATTTCCAGATAAATTTATTAAAAAACTAGACTTAAAGATCTTTCCAACAATACTAGTTACTTAGCATAAATATTTATATATTTTAATATATAATTGCCGGTAGTTTGAAAACGTTGACTTCTCGGGGAAGCGAGAATGACATCTATTTGGGGACGGAGGGAGTATAAGCTAGGCCGCCATGTATGACCTATTGACCTCACTTTTGTGAGTCAAGATGATGACATCTTATTTAGTGGGTCGACTCGTCCATTCCCATTGCTAAAGTGAGGCAGTGAGAGAAGGCTTCCCAATCAGACCCGAGATGGGAAAGATTTCCCTGCTGCACTTGTTTGCCTTACTACTAACGATTACACTGGTGGCGGAGGCTTCTCATGCTGCGGGTGCGGCCAGGCAAAGATGCAGTGGCGAGACTGCACCCTCTATCTCCATCGCCCCCGCCGCCGGCTGCCCCAACAGATGCGGCAACCTGACGGTCGACTTCCCCTTCGGCATCGGCCCCGGCTGCTCCCGCAGCTCCGACTTCGAGCTCACCTGCGACGACACCACTCAGCCTCCAAAGCTTTTCTTCCTGTGTGATAACACCACCGAGGTCATGGAGAGCATCGTCATCGCCACCATGGAGAGAGGGAGCAGCAGCTCAGACGGTCATATGGTTAGCTACGACTTCACCTACACCATCTCTATGAATTCATCTGCACCAGTTATCTGGTCGTTGCCTCGTAGATCTCCCGGGAAACCTTTCATCCCTTCTTCCCTAGACTCGGTGCCGTCCGGATTGAGATTCTCCGGCTGTGATTTCGATGTACACTGGTTAGACCCTCCGGTCTACAGAACGGGTCGTTCCAGGTCCACCAGCTGCAGAGCTACCTGCCCTGACGGGGAGCACACGGACATGTCGACTTCTGATGCACGCAACTGTAGCGAAGAAACCGGAATTGGATGTTGCCTGATCTTATTTGGTGATGGGATTGAGTCTGCCAAACTCAAGTTCGTTCACCGCGACATTGCCAATCACAACCGGAGCTTCTTGTGGTATACAATCAATATTTCCAGTGCTGACGGGGAGGGAAGTTTAGAATGGATAGTCAGCGATCAACCAACGTGCGCAAGCGCCCGTAAAGACAAGACAAGATATGCTTGCGTTAGCAGAAATAGCTTTTGTGAGGATCAGGGTTTGGGCATGGACTCAGCCTTCGGGAATGATGGCTACACCTGCAATTGCAAGGCCCGCTACACAGGAAATCCATATGTTGTCGATGGCTGCAAACTGGACAACGGTATGGCCATTTCATCCTACGCAGTACATACATATTCATATTATTATGCAATCTCTTAGTTCAAAATGCATATGTTGTTTTAGTTTTCAGTTTTCTGGTCAATTTTTTCTTACTTTGATCACGTTTACAATTTTTTTTACCATATATATGCATACTTTCATATATACCAAACGACGTATCATGCTGGATTTAATGATTTTTCCGATCCTGATGTTCTAGACATTTGTGCCTTTCTTAATTACAAGACTTAAAAAGACCTACAAATTCTGTTGGAACAGATGAATTGGTATATTATGAACTTCTGTATCAGACCAACAAGGCCACAATCAACATAAATGAGCATTTTCCAACTATCTTTCATGTCAAGAAGAAAAGTCAACTAACTTTGTTTTCATGACAAAAGATGTCATTTTCGTTTTTTAAAAAAAAGACATGTAATTTTCATTCGGCGGCAGCTTGATCCATTACCAATAGGGTGGTACTAATGATGTCTCAGTACTTAATTTACATTATTAGAGGAAATGTTTTTAAGAAATATGACCTCACCTTATTAGTCTACTAAACGAGTATTCGCGGTGGGAGGTTCCCCTTGTCATCTCCATTGCATATTGCACCTAGATTTGGAATACGTCACAACGTCGTGTCGTTAGTGTTTAGGGAGTTACTAGCAACTTTAGGAAGTGGTTTAGGGGCGACGGCCACCCACCGATGGTATAGGGGTGTATAGCTTCTAAAAATTTCTTCTGCAATTCACAATTCACTAGAGCAAAGTGATTAGTACAATAGGTCTACTAATAGCCACTACAAGCACTAACTCTAGTTCACTTCATGCAAGTTCCCTACACAAGACTAGTAGCGATTTTTTTTTAGAAAGAGACTGAATTACATTAAGTTAAAACTCCTTTTATAACTGAGATCTCAATATAAAATAAAATTACATTACATTAAAGCACACCACTAGGTCCCTATATACATCATCTTCTTCGCGCCCCCGATAGCGCACACCCCTTTAGGAAGCTCCATTGCGACCATGGAAGTACACAATATCTAGACCCGAGAACCACAATCCTTACCAATAGAAGAATCCACGAACATCGAGACTACAGAAGAGGCACGGTATGCTCAACCACTATGGGGAGTAAAGGGCGCCGAGAGCACATCGGCCATATCTTCTGAAGGTGGAACCGAACATAAGATCTGACGTCGCTGGCATCACCACCAACAACCGAAAGGGTAAATCCACTGTCACCGGTAGCATCACCGACGGTCGGAAAAGACGATCCCGTAGAAGGGGAAAATATATCCAATCCCTCCTCGAGAAGGACTATGTCAACGTACCTCGATCTCAAGAGCATGCCATCACCGAAGATGAAGACGCATCCACCAATAATCCGGTACTAGTAGCGATTTGATTACTATTCTAATCACTCCACAGAAGGCTACTACCAACTACACACGTACTCCCTCCATCCCAAAAGATTGACGCTTTAGGTTTTCCCCGACTTCTTGGTTGACCATCCGTTTAATTCAATTTTTGTATAAATATTATTTATTCTATTATGACTTATTTTATCTCTAAAGATACATTAATAATGATTTATTTATTTTATAATTTGCATAAAATTTTTAAATAAGGCAAACGGTCAAACACGATGTCCGAAAAACCTAAAACGACACTCTTTTGGGACGGAGGGAGTACACTAGAGAGCAACTATTTACAACTAAGAACTATTAACTGCTCTAGTGATACCACTACTCACAGGAAAGCTACCACTACTCAACTACGTACACAAGCAACAAGCACTACACTAGCTAGTATATAATGAAATGCAAGAGTAGTGATTATACCAAACCGGCACAAGAGAGGTGACACAAAAAAATCCCGCAAGGTTCGGTGTTGCCGGTAACATAGTCCTTGTTGTGGCAAGTCTTAGGGTGATTCACGCACTAACTAGCATCACACACTAGACCCACAACTTGAGTGTCGCAAGAACCAAATCCCACAACCCCATCTTCTAGCCACATGCAATTTACTAGAGGATCGCTTCACGCTCCGTAAGATGTGATGAAGAAACTTTTATAGTCACTTGATTGGAGGCAGAAACAATCACCAACCCCTCAACACAGATATCCAACCATCTAGATGGAGGAAACGACCGAGAGTAACAAAAACACCCAAGCTTCAATAATCACTAGTGGCACCAAGATGCAATCCAACAATGCAATGCACTAGTGAAGAACTGACATCTCTCTCCCAATGTGTGTGCACAAGCGAGCAAGAAAGAGTGGGGAGTTTTGCTCAGCTCCAGAAGGATGAAGGAGCTTCAACAAAGTGCAAAGATAGCTCCCCAAACCGTCACTCCAACTATTTATAGAGGTGAGGGGGAGAAAGAGTTGTTTGGCTCTTCACCCAACCTCTACATGTTGTGGTGGTCTCACTGCCACAAGAGTCGTGATCCCACTGCCAAGTGGGGGCAATGACAGTCAAATGGGAAGAAAAATAGGTGCACCCCAGGTGCACCATGTCTATTGAGCTCCCCCACACCGATGCATGACATGTGGCCATAGTTTAGATCTAACGGTAGGTGAGACATCACCTAAAATCATGTAACTAGATAGAAAATGCATGCAGGCATGCAACCCACAAAATATTGATACATACAGCTCACATGGACGTTGGATGATTTCTTTATGCCATGTGGCATGCATCGGTGTGGGGGTGTACAGGAAACATGGTACACCCGGGGTGCACCCAATTTTTTCCCGTCAAATGAGCTCCAATGGCTCCTAATCCATAGCTGGCCCGACAAGTTAGCAACCCAGCCTGGTGTTCCCACCGACTGTCATCACGGTCCCATTCTTAGGCAGGCAAAATGCATAGTCAAAGCGGCTATCCAGTGTCGCCATCCCATTGAACACCGTGACATGTCTGGTAGGCCCAACATCCCAAAAAAACATGCCCACTAGAACTCAAGTCTGGTGGGCCGAGTTAGTGCACATATGTCGGACACCAACGTGTGAGCCACAAAAATAAACGGGCCTCTCCCGCACTTAGGGCATCCTGGTTGTCCCACGCCTGGCCTATGTGGTTTGACCGACGCGCTAGCTAGGGTGGGCCAATGTGCAACAACCGAAGCTCTTCGCTACACACAATGGTTTCGCAGAGGATGCATCCAAGTGTTGCTAGTGGTCCCACCGCAAGGTGCAGGTAGCAGCCCATAAAGCTTTTCTTCTGCACTTTTCAAATGTGGCAAGTACAAAGTGTTTCCACCAACTTTGAGCATAAAGTTAGCACTTCCACAATCATTTTAAAAGGCATTTCACACTTTCTCACCACAAACAAGAGAGTTAGTGTATATACAATGTTAATCACACCTAGTGGTACTAGATAACCATATCAATTTGAGAGCTCCCCTCTTAATAGTGTGCTAACGTATCCCAAACCTGATTGTGTACTCTATTGCATCTTAGTCGGCAAAAAAACAAATAACATATCTTATACCTTTGTCTTCAATACATGGGGTTTTGTTTTTTTCTCTTTCTTCTTTTCAAATGTTGATGAGGACTGGATCACATACATGTTTCCACCTCTCATCGACTCCATGATTGTCATCGTTTTGCTCAAACTTTTGTATGAACATAACCTAGCTCAATCAACACTTATGATAAAGGTTTTGGTCAAAAAACACTTATGACAAAATTAAGTCCACTATTTGCCACTCAATTACCAAAACCAAATTAACATTGTGCTTCGTAAGGCACATGAGACAGAAGGGCCATGGGTTGAGTTGGTGGTGAGGCAGAATGATGTGAATTTGTGGTGGGTGCGGAAGAAGAAGCCATAGAGAGAACGTGTGGCACGTGGCCAAGGTTGTGTCATCAGGATGTACCAAGGTAATGTGGTGGACTAGGAGCAAGTGGGCAAAGAAGGTTGTTGTTCAGATAGAATCGTTATTCATTGTCTAACACATGATTGATTCACATCATCCCGACGATATGGGGCCACGTCCAACTCTAATCACATAAATTGTGTTGCTTGCCCTCCCTAGACATGACCCTGATAGGAATTGTGGTCTAGTCATGTACTGTCATGCCGACATGTCATGTCGCTCCCTTGGCCTAGGCATTGTAGCCATGTCATGCCATTAGTGTGGAGTGCCCATGCCAGCCAAGGCTCAATAGGCCAACAAGAACTCAACCAACTTAGTTATAACAAGAGTATTTCAAGTATACTCTTCCCAATATACCAAAAGTTCATCATAAATCAAAATATTTCATTAATATCACATGATTGACATCAATTGCACATCACATAGATAGAAGGCATCTATAATTAGTGAGGACCCCGGGTACCTTCGCCCCAAGGGAAACAACCAAACTACGACGATGGACCAAACATGTTGAACGAAAGGCCCAAACCAGATGTGATACATCAACTACCAATAAGCTAAGGCATATATCGGATATACTTAAATCGATCTCACTTCAACTTACTTGTAACAAACTAGAAATCCCTTAGATGCAATCAAGGTTCGATGTAAGTCCTACCCTAAACTATATAAGGAGGATTAGGGTCCCCTATATCAAAAGACTAGCCTCAATCATTGATCTTTGAGTTCTTACATCCTAGCAATCATCCCTAGCAAACATCAACATCCTTGTAATTCGAGCACATGATGCACAAAGAAGACTATTCTCCTTTGGATGTATGGTAATTTTACTAGTAAAAGTGTGCTCATATACTAATCTTCTGGTCCCTCTATGTGCATAATGCTGATCTATTGCTAGACAAAAACATCGCAAAAGGCTAAGAGAAATCATATAAAGTTTGAATTGTCTAGTGCAATGGCTGCCCCATTAAAAACATTATCTAGCTAAAATTCCACACCTCAGGGAGAGAATTCTAGATAGGAAATTAAAAGAGCATAACCTCGCTCAATGAACTAATTAAGTCTTAAGGGTTTAATCAGCATTACAGTTGCCATATACTACACCATATATAGTTACACATTTGGATCATTAAGATATATGTAAAGGTTTTCAAAGCTAGTTTCTCATTATCTTCCACCATGTGCTTCTCTATACTTGAGTAGAAGGAAATATATTAAGTCAAAAGTTTATGGGTTTCCCAGCAAGCTTGTAGACATATGGAGTACCATGAAAAATATATTAACAGAAATAAAAACTCTTAAGTTTCAAAGGAAGAGTAGTAATTAATATTTTATCATATATATAGCAATGCAATGAAGGGTGGGCCTGGTGTAAACTGTAGAGTCTTACCTCATATGACTGGAAGGTCTCGGGTTCGTCGCGGTCTCCTCGCATTGCACAAGCGAGGTAAGGTTTGCCACTAACACCGTTCCCTAGACTCCGCATAGAACGGGAGCTCTCTATACTAGCTACGCCTTTTTTTTTTATATAGCAATGCAATAGCATTCTTCTAGCACTAGTAGAGAACCGAGTTGTAGTAGCTCTAGTCTCGGTTCCCAATCCCTAGGTCAAGCAACCGGGACTAGAGCCCATCTTGAACGAAAAAATAAATGAAATTAATCTTGGAGATCTCTTGCAAAGTGTGTGAGATTCGAACCCAAGACCCCCATCGCGTGTAGATTCCTTACCAATTGAACTACACACCATATGTGACAAAGTCATGGACACACTCCTTTTAAATTGACCCATAGGGAACCTTTAATCCTGGGTGGAAGACCTTTAGTCCAGGCTGGTAAAAGGCCACCTTTAGTCTTAGTTGGTATTACCCAACCGAGAATTAAGGTTGAAGGACCTTTTTAGTGCGGGTTGATAACATCAACCGAGACTAAACGATGGTTTTTAGTCCTAGTTCATGTTAAGAACTGAGATTAAAGGGTCTTCAGTGCCTGTGCCAGCAATAATGCTCCCTTTAGTCCTGAATTTTAACACAACCGAGACTAAATGTGCCTAAAGAATGTCGTTTCTCTACTAGTGTAGTAATCATATTAAGCCAGTTTAATGAAATGGAATAACCTATAAGAACATATGAGAAGTGGTGTTACCGAATATATGATATTTATCACCTTTCATCTCAATGGACTCAGGTTACAACCCATCCGAAGGGAAGAGCAACTGTACTCGCAAATGTGGGAGTATAGATGTTCCATTTCCATTTGGCTTGGAAGAAGGCTGCTTTGCAAGGGAACAATTTCACCTCGAATGCAATAACACGGCATCACCCACCCTCCTTTTGGACAGGACAGAGAACTATCACGTGACCAATATAAATGTTGAAGAAGGGCTTATCGAGTACATTAGCCCGGACGAGACAGATCCTGAAACTTATATCAATACAGTGGACGGACATCTACATGAGCTGCGAAGTCTCTACCTTACTTCTGTGAGAAATGCCACCGTTTCGGTGCAATGGGTTGCTGCCCAATTAACCTGCGAAGAGGCAAAACGAAATAAGTCCGAGTATGCGTGTGCAGAAAGTGAATGTATAACGATCCATACCGGTGGCTTCTTTGGTTACAGATGCAGATGTGCACGTGGATACCACGGAAATCCATACATCAAAGGCGGTTGTATCGGTATGAATATCCTCACTTCACTCTTTGGGCCTGTTCGGTACGGGTAACAACAGCTGTTTTTCTTGGCAAACACTCATTTTTTCAAAACAATTTCATGAGAGAAGTTTTTTTTTCCCTTCCTCTCTTACAAAGACAAGAGATGAAGCTGAAAAAAGTAGCTTACCGACTCTCATTTCTCTCTCTTATACATGCATGAAGCTGTTGGTAAAAATGGACCTGCAGCTACATCCTAAATACCTGCATCAATCTGTACCGATCAGGCAATTCTGGTGAAGTTTTTATTGCACCTAGGATGCTAGGACTATTCAGACAAGAACCACAAACATTTCTTGTCCGGATTCTGGAGTGAATAAAAAGTTTAATCGACATGCTATATATCTTAGCTAGATCTGTTTGTCCGCAGATATCGACGAGTGCCTTCAACCAAATATATGCCCCCAGATGTGCAACAATATCGCTGGAAACTATACATGCATTCAATGCCCTAAAGGTACAGAGTATGATCCAGTGCAAGGGCGTTGTACCAGAAAGCACCAAAACCTTCTCTTAGGTAACCCATTTCTGTGTACAATGAGTCAATTTGGAATTGAAGCAAATAAAACATTATATTTTTGGTAAAAAAAAAAGGGGGAGAAGAGAACTTACGAGCTATATACTTTCTGGTCTTTAGGTATTGCTATTGGGCTAAGTGTTGGCCTTGGAATTCTACTAGTCTGTTTAAGTGGGGTTATCCTTATCCGGAGATGGAGAAAAGATATCCAAAGAAAATTGCGAAAGAAATATTTTCGGCAAAACAAAGGTCTTCTTTTGGAGCAGCTAATATCTTCAGATGAAAATCAAAGTGATAACAAAATTTTCACCTTGGAGGAGTTGCAAAAGGCAACAAACAACTTTGATCCTACACGTATTTTGGGCAGTGGTGGACATGGTACTGTCTTCAAAGGCATCTTATCAGACCAACGTGTTGTGGCCATAAAAAGGCCTAAGGTCATCAATGAAGGAGAGATTAACCAGTTCATCAATGAAGTTGCAATACTCTCTCAGATAAATCACCGCAATATCGTAAAACTTCTTGGATGTTGTCTTGAAACCGAGGTCCCTCTACTGGTGTATGATTTCATTCCTAATGGTTCACTATATAACATTATACATGATGGTAATCGTCAGAGTAATAATGAATTCTCGCTGTCATGGGATAATTGCTTGAGGATTGCTACAGAAGCTGCTGGAGCTCTCTGCTACCTCCACTCTGCAGCATCAGTATCGGTTTTTCATCGTGATGTGAAATCTTCTAATATACTGTTGGATGGAAGCTATACTGCAAAAGTTTCAGATTTTGGTGCCTCAAGATTAATTCCAATTGATCAAACCCATGTTGTTACAAATGTACAAGGCACATTTGGGTACCTGGATCCAGAGTATTACCATACTGGGCAATTGAATGAGAAGAGTGATGTCTACAGCTTTGGTGTTGTTCTTCTAGAGCTGCTGCTTAGAAAGGAGCCTATCTTTACAGGTGAGTCTGGATCAAAGCAAAACTTGTCAAATTACTTCCTTTGGGAGATGAGATCAAGGACAATCACTGAAATTGTTGCTCCTCAAGTTCTTGAGCAAGCTACTGAGGATGAGGTTAGCACAGTTGCCTCTCTTGCCACAGAGTGCCTGAGGCTCCGAAGTGAAGAAAGACCTACTATGAAGCAAGTGGAGATGAAATTACAACTTTTGAGAAATAAAGATTTGAGATCATACAACACTACTACAGAAAGCAGTTACGAGATACTACCACCAGTAAGACTTGCAACACATCAGCATCAACCTTTGTCAACTGATGGAAATAATAGAGCCAATGTAGCATCTTCAGGCTGCTATAGCTTGGAGCAAGAGTTTCTGTTATCTGCAAGTTTACCACGATAAATGATGTGTGTATCAACCAATTGGTTTACTCCTCAGCCTTCTTATATTCTCTTATTACTATTTTGTACGGTAACCTAGAACGATCGTTATCTTGTTGTTTTCTGAACATTTTATTACACTTCATTAATTATCAGTGTGTTCGGTCAATGTATCAGAATAAATCTATGCTGCCCGATCGTCATATGCTCTAAGTTATCTATGGTGCAGATTGCTGAATTTTTCTGTGTCGGATATATGAAAGTATAGGTCCAGTTAGAAGAATTGTTTTTGCACTGTATGATGATCTCTTGGATCGTTGGTATTTATAATACACAAGGTTTACATGCATGGTAAATATCAATTACAGAACACTTAGCTAATCTGTGTTATGCACATTCGGCAACGTTGCAACCTTCTCATATTGCCGGATAGAATACAGGAACCTTCTAGATACACTTGATTGATTTTCCAAATTGTATTAGGGTCTCCCAGCAGATCTGATTGACCTGCTAATCCTTTGAGTGGGAAACACAGTTCAATTTTTCCGTTGCGAAGTGGTGTATTCCTGTATTTGCCATCATTAAACATCAACTATCGTGTATGCTTGCTGAACTTATTAGTACACTACTTATTTATCCCGTTATTACTGCAACTAGCCAAACCGAAAGTTCAACTTCCACTTTGAAACGGTGATATATTTGTCTGAAGTCTGAACAGCCTGAAGCAGCTCTCAACTCTTTCAAGTTCCAACTGCAATATGAGTTAACTGCTCATCCACACGGACTTTCTTCGTCCCCTAAGATTTTCCTGCTGCACATATGCTAATTCGTCGCTCAGCATGTTCCAATCGGTTTTGACACATGCATACAAGAAAATATATATAGTTCAAAACTTGAATATTAATCCATTCATGCCATGTGCCAAAGGTGGTCCTAGTGCGCTTTCTGCCTTGAAATTTGTTATTTTTATATCTCACAAACGAAGTTGAGTTTGGACAAAATATTTTACATGATTGTGCATCATCATATCATCTACATGTGTGATTTTTTCGGAAATTTATATGACTTTTTTGTCGTGGTTTGCACAGGTTTTTCACAGCAAGCTGGTTTCCATAGCATACGTTGCGCTTGAGATATTAGTGCTTATCATATGGGCAATACTGCATGTCTTGAAAAGTCTCATAAAACCTTAAAATAAAGTATGTTATCTTCACCGTACAAATACTTGCGGATTTATGACTATTCCACGTAGACATGTATTATAGAATAAGTAATCCACTTGAGTGTTTGTGGGTGACATATAAGGTACTATGCATGTGCATTGCTATGGGACAACCAAATCGCATGATAAAATAGTAATACTATAAAATTTAATATTAATATTAAAGTGACATTTAATCTTAAAAAATAAAATTCATAAAATTAATGAAATTAATAAATCACGGAGTGTGTCGTCACAGGCTCCTCAACTCTATGTTAGACTTTTTTTGATACGGCTGAGATAATATTTTATATCGGCAATTGCCTTTTGTTAAGCATCCATGGGTACCGAGTGCTATGACTGCTGCCTCCCCTCATTGATGCGACGTAACAGCTCATAGTTGAAAGCCAACTCAGCCCCCGGGGAGACGGCTATCAGCAGGCGCATGTGTCTCCCAATGGCAGCTCTTCCCATCCTCAGGTGTTGCACCCTCTTACACAGCATGGATTAGGAATGGTGAATAGAAGCAAACAGACATAGCAAGCAATGGCGCACTGGGAGAGTGAGCACGTCTTGGTTTCACTGTGTAGTGTCCTCCAACTTCGATCTCGTTGCCTCTGATGATGTTTTTGAGCCAGAATTACTTTCAGAACCTAAAAAGTACAGAGCTCTTGCCGCCATGAGAGCATGTTGTTTGTATAAGCACAGATCAGATTCAACAAGAAGACGTGCTAATGGAACCCAGCACTCCTCTTTACCTATCATATTGAAACTATCGTGATGATTCAATGCTCTTGCTGGACAGGAAACAATACCACCTACAATACAGGTTTTATTGATGACAGGGAACAGTGTCGTATAAAAACCTGAACACAAACAGCGAAGGAAATCCCTTATAAAAACAATGAGTTGTAGGTGCTCTGTGTCTTGTTGTCTAACTGAACTGGGGAGTGAGGCACTGATGTGTGAGCACGTCAACAACATTTAGTGTTCGACTCGAAAATGTCATGCACTGTAGGGCAGGGACGGATAGAATTTTTATCCATTGATGTCACTGTACTATAATATTACTAAACTTTAGTATATTTTGTGGTAATACATTGATATTCTAGTGGTACTTTGTTCATGGTTATTGATGTCACGTGACATTAATAGGTACACTGTGGATCCGTCCCTGCTGTAGGGGAGTAAAAGTGTAGGGGAGTAAAAGTATCATGGGATTGATAAATGTAATTTTCAGAAATCAACCTTCGATATAGCATATATAGAGAGGAAAGTGGAAGCAAAATCGCACGGACATGTGGGCACATCATTTTTATTTTGGCAAATCCTAATTAACCTTTTTTTGTAGCTAACTGACATGTGGGCACATCATGTATGGATACAGTTCCGAGGCCTCCCGGATGATCTACGGTGCTCTATCCCAGACTTGATCCCAGAATTTGTGGATATGGTCATGGCTACCAGTACTTTGTAACACATCTACCAGCACTTTGTAACACATCGATCAATGCAAAGGTCGAAGGTATGTGTTAACCTGCATAAAGACACTGTCAGAACAAGCATAAACAAATCAAACAGAACCCTAAATGACCTCAAAAGTATTTTCTACGAGCATAACCACGCTTGTGCTCATGGGGCTGAAATTTTCTTAAAACAAGAAGAAAATTCTGCAGTGATAAGTCATAATTAAATCAAACCAAAAGGAGATTTCATGGCAATGACGAACCGTGAAAGAACTCCCTCTCCCTCGTACTCTTTGTTCTTATATTCTTCTGTAAATCCAACTCTTCAAGAAATCATTATTGATTTGTGCTCTCCATTCACAAGCTAAGTTGTCATGTTTGTTTCTACCCAAACAGCAAACCACAAGTGGATATAAATATATAATCAAGGGACTCCTAATGCACAAGAGATTATGTTGCTTAAAATAAATTTTTTTTTGAAAGGTAATGGCAGGAGCTCTGCCTTTTCGATTAAGATAGGAAAGAGGGTTTTATGTACAGAAGATTAAACGTGGGTTTGCCCCCGGCCTAGCCGGCGCAAAAGAAAAAACAGTAAGCCGAAAAAACACAAGAAAGCATTACACGCCCCACTCGTGAGCCCTTCTCCTTTGCTCAATGTCGTCTTTGGTTCTTTGGGCTACCCGCAATGGCGTCTCAAATTCGTTTGAAAATATTCTTCTATTTCTCTCTTTCCATATGTTCCGGGCGGTGTAGATGACCATTCCGTTGAAGCGCTTTTCTGTCCTCCTTGGCTATCTTTGATTGTGCTTCCTCCCACCACGAAATGAAGTGTGCGGATCATCGACCGGCAAGACTAGAGATGCGTCAAAATGCTCCCACCGTAGGATGTGGCTCCAAACTGCTTTTGCAAACGGGCATAGTAGAACCAAGTGTAAGGGCGTTTCAAGGGGTCCGTTGCATGTGGCACGATGATGGTCTTGATGTGGCCATCCCTCTTACGAAGGTTATCTGCTGTGAGTATTTTCTCCCTCACCAAAATCCAAGCAAATACCCCTGCATTTGTTTTCGCATGTGCCTTCCATATGAGGTCCCCTTTGAAGGATCTATGGGAGCCATAAAATTGAGCTCAGACGCCCGACCGTGTCGAGTAGACTCCGTCTGCCGTCCATTTCCAAACAATAGTGTTATGGAGGTGCTGGTGACGGTTGGACCTGTTGTATTACGAGCCATAGCGAGACAAACTCTTCAATTTGCACGGAGTGGTAATCCGTCCTCTAAGGGCATCAACCCAGGCGTTGTTGTGAAGCTCAACCTGGACCGTCCTTTTCTTAAATCTTATTTGATCGAAAAGGTTAGGTGCTAGGAGCTTTGGGGCCTCACCATCAAGCCAGCTATCGAGCCGAGCGCGCCTTGCAGCCATCCCCAATAATGACCTTGGTGGATGCATTGAAAAGTGCTCGGTCGAGGTCATTGCAGGGAGCTCCATTCCAACCCAAGGTTTGGAGCTGTCCGTCCACTCTGCCGAGCCACCTCAAACGCAATGCCCTGCTAAATTTCTCTAGGTCCGGGACGCCAAGGCCGCCTAGATCCTTTGGCCGTGCCACGGTAGGCCAATTGACGCAGGCAAATGGCCCCCATTTGCGTTCTCTTCCCCTTCCACGAAAAAGATCTCCTGTACTTGTCGACGCTCTTTCGGGCCCATGCCGATAGGGGAAACACCGTGAGGTGGTACGTGGGCATTCTTGGCAGGACTGATGAGGTCAAGGCGAGGCGGCCCGCTCTGTTGAGCCACTTTCCTTTCCAACCCGGTAGCCTCTCGTCCAATGGATTCGATGAGTGGTTGTATATGTACCTTCCGTAAGGCGCGTGTATGGAGCTGGAGGCCAAGGTAGCGGCAGGGAAAGTTTCCTCTGGTCCCTGCAAAGGAGGCGAGGACTTGATCAAGGTCAATGTCGCCGCATCTCGATTGGGTGGACGGAGGTCTTATCGAAATTGATGTGAAGGCGAGAGATGTTCCCGAACTCACGTAGGATGGTCCTAGCTGCGTCAATATCATTTTTGTGCGGATTTATGAAAATGGCTGCATCATCTCGCATATAGGGGACGTTCTCCATCTTGATGCGGTCGAGGGGAGTGGGGAAAGTGCTCCATTTTGGGTTGCGGATCCAGCATTCGTTGCGGGGGTCCATGGCAAGGATGAAGAGCATGGGCGATAAGGGGTCACCCCGACGGACCCCTACGGCGTGGTGGAAGCTTCGCCGTGTGCGCCATTAAGTAGCACCCTCGAGGTTCTTTGCGACGAAACAGGATGGATACCCATTCACGCCATCGTGCACCAAAGCCAAGAGCACGCAGCACCACCGAGCAGGTAGCTCCAATTGACCGTGTCGAAGGCCTTGTGAATGTCAAGCTTCATGAAGAGCATAGGTGTCTTGTCTTTGTGCATCTTTCTCACCGTGGGCTCGCACACATAGGAAATTGTCATGTATGCTCCTCCTTTTGATGAAAGCGCTTTGGCAATTGGAGACCAAGGTGTTGAGCTGGGGTGCTAATCTGTTGGCCATTAGTTTTGCAAAAATTTTGGCTAAGCTGTGCATGAGGCTAATGGGTCTGCGTAGTCTGTGATTTTTGGGCGTCGCTTTTCTTTGCAAGAGTAGCCACGATATTTGCGAATTCATGAATTCCAGCCCCGAGAATTTAAGTGGAATAGGCTGTTTGATCGCTGCGGATAGGTCTTCCTTAATTGTATCCCAACACGCCTTGGAAAAGGCCCCCGTGAAGCCATCGGGGCCCGGGGCTTTCTCGAAGCCATCCCCAATATGGTGTGGCGGATTTCGTCTTGCGTGAACGGCAATTCTAGATGTTGCAGATTTGTGGGAGTATAGCCAAGTGCTTGCCAATTAAAGGAGGAGGTCCTTGCCGTGGCCGTGCCCAAATGTTGCATGAAGTAGTCGCCCACCACCTTCTCCTTTTCTTCCCGAGAGAAGACTAGTCCTCCATCTTTTGCGAGGCGGTGAATGTAATTCTTTCGTCGCGAGCATTTGCCTTCATGTGGAAAAGCTTCGTGTTGGCGTCACCACATCGGATGTAGGTGAGTCTTGATCTCTGCCTCATCCGTGACTTTTCTATTACCGCCAGGCCAATGCTACGCGCCTTTTAGTCGCTTTCTTAATTCTAACTCCCAGGAAAGAGGGTCCTCGTTTCTTGTGCCATTTCGAGGTGTAGAAGGACCTCCTTTGTGATGGCTAATTGTAGCCTTGTGTTGCCTATTTTCTCTTTTTCGCCATTTCTTTAACCTCTTCGCCAACCTCGCCATTTTGATGTGGAGCCTTTTGATTGGCGGCACATTGCTGACCGGTTTGCCCCATTCGGCATGCACCACCTCTTGGAAACCATCCATTTTGATCCAAAAGTTTTCAAAAACGGAAGGATTTGTTGTTGAAGTGGTCGAGTGCGCCATGTAGTAGTAGCGGCGTGTGGTCTGACATAAGAGATGGAAGGGAGTGGAGAAAACATGAGGGGAAAGTAAGCTCCCATTCCGGCGTGCACAGCAGCCTGTCAATCCTAGTCATTGTAGGATTTTCTTGTTCATTTGTCCAGGTGAAGCGACGACCATTGAGTTTGATCTCCTTGAGTCCGAGTTCATCAATTGTTGCCTTGAAGGAGCCCATAAGCCGACGGTTGAGGTTTGCATTATTTTTATCCTCAGCTTGATATATTAAGTTGAAGTCGCCTAGAATCAGCCAACGCTTGTGGCCCGGCGCATTAATGTTCTTTAGCTCCTGCAGGAATGAGATCTTCTCATCATCTCCTTGTGGCCCATAGACGACAGTGATCTGCCATTGCGTGTTTGTAGCCCTCATGGTCACCGTTGCGGTGATTGTGTGTGATGTCAGGTTGGCTCCGGTCAGCTCGAAATAATTTTCATCTACAGCCAAAATAATGCCCCCTCTTGTCTGGACTGCTGGGAGCACTGCAAAGGAGTTGGCGGCGAGGGCCAACAGCCCGGTAACCACAGCTGCGTCAACAAGTTGCAGCTTCGTCTCTTGAAGGCAGACAATGGTGGCGCCGGTGTCCCTAACAAGCTCGTTGACGGTGTCCCTTCTTGCCATGTCGTTGAGGCCCCTAACGTTCCAGTTCAACAATTTGCAATTTTTTGAGCCATAAAACATGTAGTGCATTCCCTTCTGGCAGCTGCCGAGCAGCAAGCAGTTTCCATGTATCAGGTGTTGAGCAGGTTTCCAGCAAGGCCACAGGCCACCCAGACAATCACACGGGAGAACAACTCTGATGACACATGGAAATAAGAACCACTCTGATTGATTGCAGAATAAAACAGACACACAACAGGTGATGACAGTCGGGGCAACAACAGCAGCAGGGCAGCGATGCCTTCTGAGTTGCTGGCAAAAGCAAACCGGCCATGTCAAGGTTGATTTGGGGCCCCTGGCTATCACCTTGCATGGCCGGATGTCACAGGCACAGCTGAGGACGACGAAGTGCAGCCGACAACAAACATACAGGGACGACAACGAAGACGAACGGCGACAGTACATGACTTGTAACATTATTCAGAGTGGCAGTTCCCTAGAGCGACGGCGAGGCTTCTATGCTTGTGCAGCCATGTCGGGATGTCCTCCAGGCCACATAGGGCCGTCGGGGCCTTGATTGTGGAGTCACTCAGCGCCCCCTGGAGCAGGCGGCATACTGCAGGAACCTGATCGTCGGAGGCGTCGTCGTCTTCCTCCTCCATAACGCCGAGGCGCTTCATGAGGACTTGGCGGGCGCAGTCCTCGGTGGTGCCCCTTGGCCGGGACCGGTGGCGACCGGCGGGCGCCGACGGTGTGCTGGTGGTGCGGCTGCATGGTACGATCTGCGGCGCTGAGGCGCCCCCTGGCTGGAGGTTGCGGCGAGCAGGGGTAACCGGTTGGGCAATGGTGGAGAGGAAGTCCTGTGCCTTGCTGCCCCCATCGGTTTGCTCGATGCATCTCCGTCGCGGTCCAGCGCGCGCGGGCCCCGGACCCTCCGGTGAAGTGGCCCCCCGGCTTGTACCGGGCGAACGCGACGGGTCGAGGCAGCGCGACCGGCGGCCTTGTGTTGTTGGTCGCGGGGGCTGCGCTGAAAGCAAAACCAGGCTTGTAGCGAGCGAATGGCCGCGCAGACCGCCGGGTGTGTCGGCGTTGCCGGAAGTGCCAAGTCCGCCAAGCGGGCACATCGGCCGCTGGCGCCCGTCCCTCGTCGCTGCGGGCGGCCGTCCCCGCAAATTGTGGACGAAGTCGACGAGAGGCTGAATGCGGTGCCTGGATGCGAGGCGGTGGCGGTGGGCTCGGAGATCGGTCGGGCCGCCAAGGATATTTGGGGAGCACCTTGAGTTGCTTGCATGGGGGGGTGTCCACAGCGAGGCTCGTGATCTCGCTTCCCTTGCCGGCGCGCGCCGCGGCGTGCCCACCGCGACGTCGGCCGGTGCGCTGAGACTTCGCCCCGCTCGGCGTGGTGGCGGGCGCTCCGCCGCCAGACGCCCATCGTGGCCGTCGTGTTGCTTGGCGATGTCGTTGCCGCGCCCTGGGCTCCGGTGCAGCAGGTCCATCATGGAGGAGTTTGCTGCGGTTCTCGTGGACGTCGGTGGCGCTGGACATCTGGTCGACGTCGGTGTCTTTGCAAGGCCGTAGGGGAGGAAGCGCGCCGGGCGGCCACTGTCGTGGAGGAAGCGTCGTGTCGACGACCATGGCGCGAATGGGAGCGCGCCCCGCCCGCCTTGTTCGGGCGCGCGGGGCGGGCTCTGAACATCCTTGCTCCCCATCCGCTCTTCTTGTCGCCTGCGGCGGCCCCGCCCGTCGTCGTCGCCCTCGTCTCGGCGTCGATGGCGCCTGTCCTCCGGTGGTGGGGCGGGCTGGCGGCGTTCCAGCGGTGCGCTCGCCGTCGACCACCCCGGCGCCAATCAACCTTGCGTCGCGACGGGTTGCCGTATTCGTCCGGCGGAGGCTCGGCGATGTCCAGTGCACTAGCACCACGAAGGTGAGGCCACCGCGGCCCTTGGGGGGGTGCGACGCCTTCATGCACTGTCGCCGATCTTCTGTCAAGGTTAGCCAAGTTATCTTGGGGATGTCGGATGGCTCGTATGTCCACGCCCAGAGGCAAAGCGCCTCTGTCGTAGTCGCGTCTGTCGATGGAGCTCGGCTCGATGTAGTCAATGTCGCAGGCTCTTGCGATGGTCCTCTTAGCAATGCTTTCATTCCAAGCATGCATTGGGATCCCCTCGAGGCGAGAGGCGAACGTGGTGGCGCAGCTCGGCGTGGTCGCCGTAGGGGGAGGATGCGCCATGGCAGGAGACGGAGGAGGATGTCGCGCCGACCTTGGGCCGCTCCATGTTCAGGGCGGCATCCCGGTGGTGCTGGTGCTTGAAGACGATGAGGAAGTCTTCCGGTCGGTGTCGGGTCACCTTGATGTCGCTGTCGAGGACGCCGACCTTGGAGCAGAGCATGCGCTTGACGGCTGCGGGCTCCATGTCGTCGTCGTCCCTGCACAAACAGGCTACCACAGCGCAGCGAGTGAGGCGCTGCAACTCCTCCTCCATAGCAGTTAAAATAAAATTTCAAAGTCACATATCAGATATGTGTGCACAAACGAAGACGAAATCCGTTCTCTGGGATGCAGCCTTGGCGGAGGTTTTTGCATGCAGCTAGCTATGCTCTGCCGCTTAGTTGCTTTCCGGTGGCCCTAGCTCATGCCATGCATGATCACCGCGATTGGTTGGCTGGGCGACATGATACTAACCAAACGCGCCCTAAGAGACTAAACTACTGTTGTAACCAACCCGACTCTCTCACTTAACTCACGTAACTTCGGATTGGTGGGGTGCACATGCCCCTCACCACGGTCATTTCTATTTCTCTTCGCTACTTTTTGCCTTCTTGATCCCGAGGCATGAGGATTAAAAAAAAAAGATCCCGAGGCACGAACACCGTAGTCAGACCAACCCATCCTTGACAAGATAATAAAGACATACAATCCAATCATCACTAAGATAATAAACTACTGCTCGACCCAGATTGAGACAGGCAAATGCGACTACTGGAAGAACCGACAAGCAGAGAAACGTCAGCCCCAGTGGCCCGCCTTTTCTCAGGCGACCGTGGGACAAAAAGGCCCACGATCGCCTAGAGCAGGCCGAACAGTATCATGTCGGTCAGCACACTGTAGTACGCAGCGTGCGGGTGGCCCGAGGAGAAGGCTGGCGGGCTTCTTTGCCAGCGCCCGGGCCTCAAGTGATCAGCGGCGTCGCCGAGTCGGCCCACGCTTCGCGATGAGTGTGGTGGCGGCGATGGAGATCCAAGTAGCAGTAGCCATCGAACGCCAGATCACAGACTTGATTTTTTTTTCTTCAAAGTGTCTGTTGAACGCAGCAGAACCTTGTGGGCGAGGGGGCACGTGCCCCCCACCCTCATCCGGGCCTCTCTCGCGGCCCACCAAACCTTCCCTTTCTTCCACCTCTCGAAAAGCCATGACCCCACCGCCCCCCAGGCGTGATGGGGCTCGGCCGAGCCCCTAGCGGCGCCCGATTTGCACCCCTTCTTTCCCTCCCTGCTTCCGTCGTCGGTCCTCTCTTCTCTCGCCCGATGCAACCGCCATGGTTGTGCTCACTGTCGAGCACACGATTCCCCCCCGCCGACCGGCTCGATCGCCCCCCACGCCGCCAACCGCACCTAAGGTCGCCCCGACGACCATTCTCACCGCGGGGCCTACCTACCTCCCTCGGCTAGCCCGACATCTATAGCCCACCAGAGCTGGCGAAAAAGGGCACGCTCGCGGAACCTCCATCGCCCTCGCCGGAACCCTAGACCCCGCCTGGGAGAGGATGCCGAGTTGCTGGGCTTGGGCTGCGTTGGGCCAGAATCGTGAGGTCGAGGATGAAGAAAAACAATGCATGAGGGGGGTGGTCGGAGCAGTCATCGGATCCGACTAGGATCCGTGATTTCTCGTGGAGCGAGAGGGCTGGCCGGCGCTATTTATAAGGAGCACGGTTACTTCAGCCGGGACCGGGTCCGGAGTTGGGTCCGGTTGCATTAGGGCTTCCCCAATGCACACTTTTTTGCTTGTAGCCTCAAATGCCACTAGGATCGGATAAAAAAAGTAGGTACTATTCCTGTTATAATGGCTTGCAGAAGCTATATATACTTAGGGAGAGATAACAGTGTGACATGATGAAAGAAAAAAAAATTATGTGTAAACTACAAATAGTGATACTTTGCATTGTGTAAACAGTAATGTTAGTACTTCCATCTCCATTGTGCAAGGAAGAGAACCCCGCACCCCTGACTTCTGGAGTCCACCAGTCAGCCATGCCTTCTTGATCCCCGACCACCGCAGACCAACCCAGCCTCGCCGTCGCCGGATTCGCCCCCTCGCGACCTCATCCCCGCCGCCATGCTGGCCTCGGCAAGGTGAGTGATTCTCCCGCGGGTTCGTGGATTTCACCTCGGCCGCGGCCGCGCCGCCTATCAGCAAGGCGTTTGGCGGATTGCCTGCCTGACGGCGCTCCCCTTTCTGCGTGTGGCGTACGTGCGTGCAGGGGGTTCTGGGCGCGGCACCGCCGGAAGATCCTCGTCTCCATGGGCGTCGCCGGGGTGGGGTACGCCGCCTACCGGTTCTACGACGCGCGCCGCGCCCAGCTCGTGCGGGTCGAGCAGCTGCGCGCCTTGGAGGAGCAGGCCGCCGAGGACCTCGTCAAGAACCAGTAAGAGCTTACTCTAGTCCCCCACTTTCCCTCGCCCAAGGCCGGAATACTTGGGTTTCTCTCTACTGCTACTACTTGTTGCATTGCCTTGGCCCTTGGGGCTATGCGCTCCTGCTCTTGATTGCTCCGCTGCCTGCCCCTGAGACCCTGCCTGAGAGGGGAATTCGCCCCCAATTCACAAAGCTCATGGTTTTTGTTTAGATTCTCGATTGCGCTCGATTGGGTCGAGGGTTCATTTAATTCGCAGCTAATTGGACCAGAACGATGCTAACTTTGCTCTTGTTCTAGTATATAAGCTCACATGTTTTACACATCCTTTATCATGGTAATAAACCAGCTGAGAGATTCTCGTCCCACTCCGACCCACCGTATTTACACTGCAACCAGTGCTGCACATCTTGCTCATGGATTTTAATTGTCATATCATAATAATAACATGATGATAGGGCAAATATTTGCTGGAGAAACAGCGAGTCCATTTCTTATTTGTTCTGTTGTACTAGTATTAATTATGGATACTGTACCTGTTTCAGAATAAGCAAGTGCCACCGTATTTAGTAAAGCAGCTTGCATTCTGATTCCTTTGAATGCTTCCATTTTATTGTAGGCTCCAGGCACACTTCGAGAAGGTGAAGAGGATCTGTGACACTACCACATTGCCCTTGGCCATGCATCATCTCAGTGATAAGATAACGAGTGAACTGGATATTTCAAAATTGACTGACAAGCTACGGCAAGGGAAGGTAGATTCTAGTGCACTGACGCCAAAGGAGAAGTATGATACCTGGGAGGAGATTAAAATTAAGAGTATGGTACTTCTTATCTATCCTATGCATAACTTGCTGGGTCTATTCATTGTCTAATCATAAACATGCATTTCTAATGATGTTATTGTTTTTCTGGCTTCTCCAACTTCTTAGGTTTCACAAAGACAGTTTCTTCAATGTGGGCAATGACATTGCTTAGCTTGTATGTTAGAGTTCAGGTCACCATATTAGGCAGGCATCTCTACTTAGACTTTGCCAGGGGTACCAATGGTGCACAGATACAGGTAGATCTTTGCTCCAGGCTCCACATTCTATGCTCAAGCATTTCCATAGGAGTGTCTTTCATTTGTTTATTTCTCCAGTTATTGGTACCTGCACTCTAGATGGTTAAATAATTGAAATTATGTTAGAAATAATAACTTAACTTGGGTTCAATGCTTCAAGCTTCTTCCTGACATGGAAATGTCTTACTTCTTTTGTAGGCAGAATCTGACAGCTTTAGTGAAAACGGACACAAGAGCTTCCTTGCAATGGCTGATTATTTTGTTACTGACAAAATCACTGCATTCATAACACAAATGCAGCGCGCAGCAACAGAAGTCCTAAAAGAGTAATATATCTTCTCCAGCATGTTCAACAAATCATGGAATATGCACCTATTTTTCTAGCAAAATGCTTGTTTATGTTACATGCTGAAATTCGTGTGAACTGAGCCATCAAGAGTATCCACACTTCTGTTGTTAGAGGAGTATGCCATGGCCCAATAGGCCCAGCATAGATTAGCTAGTTTTGTACACAATGTCTCACTTCCTCTTTTCCTTGGAAATCCAACTGTGAGCCTGTCAATGAACTGGTTACCTGTGGTTTTCCAGCTACTTCATTTTCGCAGTTTAGATTTCTTTCCATCATATTCGGTTTGTGTCCTAAACAGTTTACGATTCTTAGTACAATGTTCATAAGGGTATCTGCTAAAATCTTCCCCCAAATAGTGATACATTGCATGACCGCTTTGGCTGTTTCCCAGAAGTAACCATCTGTCCTGCTTGTGTATTTTCCCTTAGTGATACTGAGTACTGACATGTGAAATTTTTGCAGGAAGCAACTGAAAGACCGTATGAACATGGACCAAGTATTGCAGACAGTATTACAAATATTGGACACTTTCATGGGTCTTTTTGAAGATAACTCATGGATAAACTATCTTGTACCTGAGAATCCCACTGTTTATGCACAATTGATGGCTGTGTCCAGTAGTGGCTTTGATGATTCATCACTCCTAAACGATTTCAGAAAGCTAGACCAACTAATGTCTGAGACACGAATAGTACTGGCAAGGTAATATCGCATTATGCATTGAGTTCTGTTCTGTTGTAGCAAGTTCATAATTTGCATCCCAACAATGGACTTTTTCTTTGCTCAGTCAGTTGTATGACCAGTTTTCTTCTTTTCTTTTCCTTTCATCAGTTACCTTTGAATTCATTATTACTTCGATCATTGTCTATTAGATTACATAGTGTTACTCTGTAGTCATATGACATGTGATTTGTATTGGCCCAATTTGTTACTTTTGTTTTTTGCACTATATATGTATGGGGACTCAAAATGAGTGTCAAAGCAAATTTATACAAGTAGACGCTACAGTAATTATCTATGCCATGATATTATGAACTTACTTTGTGGTATTTACCAAACTTCATTGGTACCATTTAACGTTATTTTTTTAATTGATACCATTTAATGTTATTTTTTTTAATCTAATATGGAGCAGCAAGGGTTCTTTGTATTTAGGAGTGGAGTTTTGGTGTGCATTGCCTTTCCTTTTATGAATGAAATGGTGATACGGAAAATATGGTACAGTATATTATATATTATATTTATTTGGATAACAACCACGCAAGGAACCCTCCCATTGCAAGTTGCAAGAGATTTTTTTTTGGGTGTGTGCGTGTGTGGGCCTACCCCAACTAGCTTGGGACTAAAGGCTATGTTGTTGTTGTTGTGTGCGTGTGTGGGTGTATAAAGATGTTGTGAAATACACAGAATCATTATTGTTTAGTATGTCTGTGAATCTAGTGGCTTGTCTGTAGTTACTTCAATGAGTATATTACATAGCCATTTGGAACTGTGTTATTGCAGTGATGATTTCAGAAATATCATGGAGAGGTCATTGAGGAAGATTGCGGAAGTGGTGGTAGAGGATCTGGGTGTCCAGATTGTAACTCCAGGATCAGGATTGCCCTTAGCGACGCTCTTGCCCAAAGTTGGTCATCTGAGCTCCCTGTTGCTTGAGGAGCCGAACAAGAACAAACACATTCAGATCATCCGAAGTATGCCTGAAGTAGAACTCTTCTACACATTCCTCTATGCAAACATGCCACCAGAAACATAATCTGTACATTAATGCAAAAAGAACACTTGCTTCTGAATTTTGGCTCCGAAGATCTGGTAGTATATGTGGATGTTCAACGGTCTGAAATCAGGAAACCAACAAACGTGGAGAGACAGGATGCCCATTTCTGCCTTGTATATACTGAGATATTCTGTTGGTAACAGGAACTGAGTAAAGTTCCTTCCATTTGTATTCTTTCTTCCTTTGAAGTTTTAGTTGTGCTTGTCTAGATAGAATCACACGGGCCTGCTATTTTGTTATTTTTTGAGAGCTTACGCAATGGCAGATGTTCCAAATGTTTTACTAGCCTCAAATGGTTAATCGAGCCCACAGTTTGCGATCTGCAGGCATATATATGATTTTTGCTTGTGCAGTTTTGCTTTGGGAAGAACTGGATTGACTGAATGTTTGAAATAGCTGGGTTTCTTGCACAATTGTGGTGAACTTTCATGGATTTCGTACCAATTGATAACATTTGTTCATTCTGAGAATACAATTTCTTAGGGTTATACATGCGTAGCCAATCCGATCCGAGACAAGGTGAGGCCCAGAGAAGGGAATTTCTTACAGCCTTACATGTGCATAATTCTGCAAGCTCTCCTCTCTCTTCCCAAACTCTATTACGCCTGAAAACTTTGTAATTTTGTTGCTGTTCGGTAATGAAATTTGATTTGACCGTCGTGGAGAAAGATAGCGGCTACATTAATAATCTTCGGCGGAGGGGAGATTATTACTGTTTTTGGTTTTCTATTGATAGTTTTACAGGGTTTCTGCCATTAAAGTAACCAGTCCTAAGTAAGAGGAGCATCGCATTGGCTACCGATGTTCCAATTCAGTTTGACATGAGAATCAACAATGGAGAGCAAGAAGATGATGACCTAGAGATGATTGCCAGAGAATTTTGTTATGTTTTCTGGAGTGTACACAATGATATATTTTTTTTTGAACGGCTCCTGATGTCTTACAGAGTGCTCTTTAGTGTAAATGGTGACCTCAATTTCTGCTCCACCCAGTCTGCAAATATTCTGGCCCACACCGGAGCAAAAATTGAATTTCCCGACATGTAGTGCATACAAGTGCATCTTCTCATTGTTGCTCCTAAGCATGAAATTCTCAAGCCATAGCAAGTAGGGCATACCTCCAACAGCATATTTTTTGCATGTAAAACGTGGGGAAACAGCCATCGTACAAGGTAAAAAAGGATATAACTGTTGTACTGTAACAATTTTGACCAAATATGACAATTTACTCGTTATTTTAAAGGGAAAATAATTGCACGGAAATAGGCATTGATATGCATATGTATGTCAATAAGAGGGGGTGCCACAGGACTGCATCAAGTTCTGCAAATTACAGGCTAAGTCATTTTACTGAAGAATGTTGAAGAGCAATATTTAGTGTAGAAAAACTGAGGCATCAGACACATACAAAAATATGCAATATCAAGAACCGCTTTTATGAGCTATAGTAGCAAACCTACATATCAGTAGTGAACAAAATATTGCAACTTTAGTGCAATTCAACAAACAGCAGAATTTCCTTTGACGGAAATACTACTTCCACTTGTATTCCCACATGTTTGATTCGTTTCAAGGGTCAGACACATAAACGAGCCTATGCAAGGCCAAACAATAAATCTGCAAACAAATCCTATCAATGCAAGTGATTCGTGCACTGTATTATTTAGCTGAAGAAACTAAGCTTTGTTTCTCCTCATCAAACTCTTGGCTATCATTGCCCTCCTTAGGTTGTTCGGGTACCAGCTCACGCTGCGCTACACTGTTTCCTTTCACTGTAACTGATTGCTGATAGAGTACTCCACCGACAATAGTGAACAGTAAGCAAACCAAACCAGTTGCAGTCGCATGCTTGTCCCAGATCATGACATTGATAGCCACGGTTAGGAACTTATTCACAACCCCGGTCACGGTAAATGCGGTTGCTGATACAGCTCTTCTCGCTGCAAAGCCAAAGAAACTAATGAGCAACCCAAACACGCATGACAATGCCACTGCTACAAAGGCGTCCTGTTGAAACCAGCCTTCACCCCTGGATTCCATCGCTGCAAAGACTGACTTGTTCTCCCCTGTAAGGAACCAAAAGATGGGGACAGCATCAAGGAAAGAAGGTTGTTGTAGAGCACAAAACCCCAGGTGTTGAGCCCCAGGTTTGTCACAATGTGCTTGATGTACACCATTTCAGTTGTTATGGTCACCAGATATGCAAGCGCCCAAGAGTATGCTGTGAGGCTGAATGCTGAATCTCTCATCACATAGCCAACTGCTCCTCCCAAGATGACCACAAGGGATAGGAATGTGAACTTTGAAGGACATGGTTGCTTCCGGAAAGTTGTGTCGGCGATAGCAACCAAAAGCGGGGTCAAGGATCTGAAAACTATGAATGTATCTACGTTGGCATGGGAGAGGAGATTTGTGTTGGTGAATATGGCTAGGTAGAAGACAAGAGCAGCAGGTGCAAACTTTTTTGCAGTCTCCAGGTTGAAGGCGTCATGGGTGAGAAAGCCTAGCTTTCCAAGGATCCAAACACCACCAGCAGATGTCAAGTACTGTAGAGCAGTTAGGAGGCCAGGGTAACTGAACTTTGTGACGGCATATTTGTTGATGATTGAGAGCAAACTCGAGCACAGAGCATACCCAACCACGAGGCTGCTCGTAGCGTAATACTGCTTCGCCATCAGAGCAGAATGTTCACCTGCAGTAGGTTCAGTGTTAGCAAAGCATTCAAATATAGCAAACTAATGCCTAAACTATAAGATTTTGTTGAAAGAAATGTCCAACTGCTCAGCAGTCTGTTTTGCTTCTCAAATAAAACAAAGCAATGAAACACACATTCTGTTGAATTTGACTTGACATCAACAGAATGCCAGATTTCAAGCCAATTATCTAAGATTTCAGAGAATTTCTCAACAGATCTACAAGAAAAATTAATTGCCCCTACTTGTAACAAAAAAAATACAGTACAACTCATACCACATTAGAGCAGAGATATTATTGATCCACCATACTTCACTGGCTCCTCAGAGCAGTAGAATTTACTTAAAGTATGGCTTGGGAGTTGGAAGTAAGGTGCAATGCTCCAATTTGTACAGGAAAGAGAAATAATTCAAGAACTTTTGACTCAGTTGAGGCCAACAATTTTTGCAATATCTCAGTCCCTGACTTTTTTTCCCTGGTCTACTAGAGTTTGCATACTCAGATGTGTGTACTATGTCCATATATATGAATAGAATTACCTATGTGACACACGAATACTAACACCGACAAATCTTACAATGGAGAAACGACACCCAAGTAGCTGAAACTCCAAATAGAAGCTACTATATCATTTCGCTCACTAGTAGACAGTAAAAGTTCCAAATGTAAAGAACAATTCACGGCTTCACATCACAAACCTCGACAGCAGCAAAGGAAAACAACCCAAGAAATCAGGTGACAGGTTTCAAGGACCGACCGACAGTCCACACCGGATTAAAAATTTCAAGAAGCGGAGGGAGGGGCTACAACTGGTTGGGCAAGTATTGGCGCTCTAATCACACGGCCGGCCAATCACCTTCCAACTGACACTATCAGGAAAGATTTGTGCCCCAAATCTCAATCTGCTTGATTTCTGCAGATTTTCTTGGATGCGTGTTGCCAATCCAAGAAAAGGAATTGGAAACTGAAAAGGCAGCGCGCGCGTGCCATCAGATCCTGGACCGAGTGCGCGGCGCGCGTCCCGAGAGACGATCTGACGAACGGGGGGTGGGCGGGGAGAAGGAGCGGGGGAGGGGAGTGAGAGAGGCGTACTGAGGGAGGCGCAGCCGCATTCCGTCCGCCGCCCGCCGGGTCCCCGGGCTTGTGCAAGAGTGCAACGCCTGGCTCTGCGAGGGGTGTGTGTGGCTGGGAAAGGAGCTGATTGGTTTATATGATGATGACTTGAGGAGAAGGAAGAAGCTTCAAATCCAAACCAATTAAACAAAAGTTGAATGCACATCACATCAAATCCAAGGAACTTAATAATATATGAAAGCGATAGATACTCTGTGTCTGGATCTATCCGTTGATAATTCTGCATACCTGTTTCTTGCACGCAATTACGGTAGTACTTCTTTACCATAGATAAAATACACGAGCTCCTTTAATAAACACGTACTCCATTTGTCCCATAATATGTGCTGACATTTTAGCATTAAAATATTCTCCTAAAACATATTATGAGACAAAGGGAGTACGTGTTATTCAATGTTATTCAATGATAGGTTGGTGTGGTGAATTTCCTACTTGCTTATGTTCAAAAGTCATTAAAGGAAAAATCTAGCGTTGTATGCTCACTCACAGCACAAAGCACTAAAATTTCCCTTCTTTTTAGATATGACATAGGCTTAATTCTTATTATTATATAAAGAAAACTCTATCGCTTCATGTTGTCTCACCTTCTCTAGAATCTCTAAAAATCAGAATTGCTCTACCCTAGGCCTGTCTCGATGTCGTAGTTATCATGATTTCTCGTAGGGGTGTTTTTTACATTAGTTGCAGCCTTGGTAGTTAGATGTTCTTAAATGACATATATTGTGAGACAAAGGGGTAGTTTGCATACATGTTAGCTACAATATATCTATATTTATTTAGTTCAAATGTATTTTACATTGTCAATATGAAATAGTTGTACAATTTTACTTGACTTTTATTTATGATGAATATAGGTAGCTAGGTGTCCTTCCCCCTATTCCGATCTTTTTTTTTTTATGTGGCATGTTTTATCTTCCACCATATATGATTCGATGATGAGAATTGTTTGGACTAGTGTCCCAAACTGAAAATTGACTTTGGGATTAGTGTATGTGCCTCGAGCAAAGTTTGGCTTTCCTTACCAAACGAGAATTTGTTGTGGCGATATGTGGTGAATTTATCTTCATTTGCTAATGCGAAAGAGCAATGCACACACACACATCTTGGTAGGGGCAGACATAAATACCCAAAACCGAAAAACCAATCGAGGCCAAAACTAACATGAACATAATCGAATTGGTCATATAAATTCGATCATTATTGTTTCTAACTGAATAGTTCGGTCTTAGGCTTTGAGTAACCGAGAGTTGATCGAACTAACCAAGATAACCATTATTTGCTTGATGAACTTTCAATAATAGAATGTTTATGGATGTTATATATTATTGGCATTGATCTCGTGATAATTTACTATCAAAACATTAATTTAAGATATATAAATTAGTGCCAAAATCTAATGTCAAACACATGTCTCGAAAATATTTGATTAGTTACATTTAAATCCACCTCAACACACCTGGATTGATGTCTAAACCGAATACATCTAGACAAGACCTAATATACTAGTACTTAAACATAATGTTGACACGTTGTCACCGCCACCGGAGAGGCCTAGACAGATTAATAAGCAAGAAAAGATACGCTTTCTTGCCAATCGGAGTACCTTGAAGGGCGAACCATTGCTACTCCTTTTGAGCGCTGACTATGAATCAAGATTTACGGATCATGGCCTCGTTGATCGCTATGACCTCGGTACACGTGGGTCTCAAAAACTTTACTCCCCGTTCAAGACTGACTTTACTCCCCGTTTAAGACTAGCAGCATAGATTTCCGAGCTGACGATTTCTGACACAGTCTTTCCCTCGGTTCAGTATTAAGTCGTTTTTAACAAGGTTTGAGTCAAACATCGGGAATATAAATCATCAATAACTTTTAAGTTGTTGATTTTATAAATGTAAAAATTATATGAGTAGATTTATGTTTAAAAGTACTTTGATAAAAGTATACATATATCACATCTCTATAAATATTTTTATAATAATAAGAGGTCAAAGTTGTGTTTTGAAGACCGTGTCATTTGTCCTAAACGACTTCTAATACCATCTCGGATGGAGTACATAGAACCATTTTGAATACTACTCGTACTTCGATCTGAGATCGAGACTGCAGCCCTGTACTCAATTTGACTTGAGAGCAACTTTGATTTAAAATAATTAAAGTCAGATCACGTGCAAAATATAAATTATATCATCATCATATTAATTTTCTATGGTAATATAGGATCCATGGTAAAAAAAAAAAAAAAAAAAAAAACAATATACCAATCTCTCCCTCTGTGATCTCTCTTCCCAAGATCGGGTATCAATTTCACTTTGCGGTATAAAAGATCTGAACAAAAAACAAAGCAGTACCTTTGATAATCTTTTTTTCAGAACAATGTAATTCAGCTTTTACTAAAATAGCTTTGGAATATAAATCCTATTCACAAAAAAAAAGAGTTGGAAAACAAGGAAGTAGTTTTCTGAAACTGAAGTCCAAACATCCAAAGTCTGATTTGTACTCCCTTTGTTTCAAATTGTTGGTCATTTTGACTTTTCTAGGTACATAATTTTGCTATGAACCTAGATATACAGGCTACATATGTAGCAAAAGTTGTGTACCTAGAAAAGCTAAAACGGCTTATAATTTGAAATGGAGTACTTCCAGATGAGTATGGATGGTGTATTAATAGGTCATATCAAATCAAAGCTGACAAAGCAAGGGTCCAAGTTCAACTAGCTCTTCAAACATTGTTCTTCGTCAACTAATTTTTTCAAGCCTGGCCAAAGCAGAAGGGATTAATAGGTCATATCAAATCAAAGCTGACAAAGCAAGGGTCCAAGTTCAACTAGCTCTTCAAACATTGTTCTTCGTCAACTAATTTTTTTCAAGCCTGGCCAAAGCAGAAGGGAATTAGGCCAATCGCTAGTGCTTGAATACAATCAAAACAGCAGTGCAGTTATCCTTGCATCGCCTCTCGCGAATAGCTTCCTTCACGAGGCGGCGCACTGCGAGTGTGGCCGATGCGGTCTCCTGCAGTATTTGTAATTTGAGTAAAATGCGGGTAAAAAAGAACAGAACAGCTACTGGTGAAAAACAGAAAAAAAAAAATACTAAGTTATAAGAAATACTACATCAGTTCCAAAATGTATGTTGTTTTGCCTTTTCTAGATACACAATTTATGTTGCTTTGCACCTAAATATACATTGTTTAGATACATAGTAAAATCCATGTATGTAGAAAAGCCAAAGCGACTTATAATTTTGGAACATAGAGAGTAACTATCATATATGTTGAAGTATGACATTCAGATTCCATAACAAATAGCCAGTATGTAAAACACATTGTATACATACTGGGTAAACATTTTAACCAGTGAATTTAATATCAATTTTCCTAAATTGGGTTACAGATTTCCTACCAGTGTCTTCTGATTATAGGTAACTGGTTTTTAACATAAACAGAACACATTATCTGTCTCTTCTTAGTATAATAATCAAACACATTATCTGTTTCTTCTTCTTATAATCAAACACATTATCTGTTTCTTCTTAGTATAATCGATACGTAGCTTTACTCTGTGTTTGAGAGGAAAAAAAAAAAGAACACATTATCTAGTAAATATGAGAAAATGCATCTACATATAGATTTTGGATCATTGGGGAAAGAACCTTCAGCTGATTCTGAACAAATTCAACAGCATCGCCAGGTCCAAATACCTGGGTACACGTATAAGTCAAATTTCAGAGTTCAGAAACAATAACTGGTACAGAGCAAACTAGAGGGAAGGAAATGAACATACTCCCCATAAGCCATCACACCCTAGAATGATGAAATGATCTTTTTTTGTAAGTTCAAAGGAGTGGACATCTGGTGTTGCAATCAACCCAACCTGCATTGAGTTGAAGTTCAAACTGACAAATACACATTGACAAGGAAAAGAAAATAATGGCAGTACTTTCCCCTTTACAGCATGGGACTTTTTAAGAGTCTTAAAAAAAATCATTCACTAGACAACCTTTCTTTTTGCTAATATAAAGCTGTACAGTCCACCATAACAGTGTGCATAAGTCAGCATGTGAACCTCTCGTCTTAATACAAACACATGAGTCATGACACTCTTGGATGTCACAATTACCATAAAGATAATTGACATTTGTGATGATACAAGAAAATTTTTTAGGTTTGTGTCAGATTTTCTTGTGTTTCCATCGACTCTGGTGATACCAAGTGATTTATTTATTTATTACCTTATTTTATTTTTTTTTTTTTTGCAAAGGCACATCATATATTCAAGAAAGTTAAATCAAAGCTTAAGAAACAGTAAATCAACTAATCCTATTTACAACTATGTAGCTTCAGGAATTTGCGTAACCAAACTCTTTAGTGGCTAAATCCTAGAGAAAAAAAAAAATAATAGATCATGGCAGAACAGGCATTTTGCATGTAGCTCACCCAAATTCAAGTTTAAAGAGGACTGGAACCAAGGATGTGCTGGTTTACATTACACATCTTCAGCTCCCACCAACTAAGCTAACCCGATTCCTCATTATTGACTATAAAATTTTGAAGCAGTATTCTTATTTCTTAATAGTATATACAATAAAATAATCAGCTTAAGCTACATTTCTAGCACACAGCAAAGGTTGCAGTGCATCACTGCTGTACATTGCACTCCAAAACTACTTTGTTTTCAGCATAAACTAATGCCTCCATTTTTATTATTAATGCGGTAACATTCAACTAAGTAACCGAACACCATATCTTTTCCAAATAAACAGATCAAAGAGCAGACTCAAGTTATGACCAAGTAGCTTTTATCAGAAAACCTTCTTAAATTGGCGATCACCAAAAGCTCTTGATACTTCAATACGACCTTGTAATCTTCCATTAGAACCAACAGAACCTCCAGCCTTAGTAAGAGCACAAGGTATCCTGAGTTAATATCGATATACAAATAAATAAAAATCTAATTTCCCAAACCAAAAGGTTGAACTAATAGTGTATACTGATATCATAACCATAACATAGGGAACAAAATGAGACCGTAGAAAATTAAAGAAATGGCAACTCTTTACAAAGCAAGTTCTACACAAGTCCTAGCAATAAAACTGAGTGATATAGGCTTAGGTGGGTATACACAGAATGGATACAAAAGTGTTCATCTCCATCTGTTTATGTAACAATCTTTTGAAAATAAATAAATGAAAAGATGATCAGCATAATAAGGGAATTCAGTGCTTCAGTTCATATTTCTATCATAGTCAAACTAGAAACAAATTAGATTGAGATTGGCTATTATAACTAAGTAAGGATTACGGAGTTGTTGACAACAAGTGACAGAAATTGTTGAGGTTCCTTATGAAACTGAACATAAGTCGGCAAGGAAAAGTGAGAAAAGAAATGAAACTGAACATAAAAAACATATTACCTTCTGGATTCGGGAGCGCTCCTGTGGAAAGATGGCTTTATGTTCTCTTGTCAAAACAATAGCCTTTAGTTGACTTTTGGTCCCATCAACCACACCTTCACCCTCGGGTTGAAACAGAACGAGCCAATACTGCTTTAGCATCTCCAGCATTTGCAACTACAACCTAGATTTTTTTAAGACAACACGAAACATTGTAGAATGTGTTTTGCTTTGATTTGACACTTCCAATTTGTAAATTGTAAACAAGAAAAGCATACGGTGTTTTAAATAGCAGGCTAAGGTGTTTAGCGGTAGAGCTCTAAAACAGCTAATAGTGGAGCTATATCGGGCTATAGCGGGATATAGCAGCTAAATTGTACATGAATGCAAATAGCGGCACCCTACCTCAAAAGGCTATAGCGGGCTATAGCGGCAGCAATAGCAGGAGATTTATATGCTAATCGTATTAGATTATTACTTAGCATTCAAGTACCAAATGGATCACACCATGTCATCTAGTTTCTTACACATAAGAAACCAATGTGTGGGTTATGATGTTTGCATAAGGGATGGCAAACTTTAAAGAAAGCACGTGCGATAAAAAAAATCATGCACCCAGTGAAGAAATTTCAAGTTTTTTCTGGTACAGAATGGAAAGTAAACCTACATATTTACTGAACAAATAAATCATGGCATAAAACAAGTCCCCAATATTCTAAAAGAAAAAAAAAAAAAGATCCAAACTTTTCCTGGATACTGTTTACTGACCGTCTGTCCCAGGATCCAAACGCATACAGCTGTCGCACCATCTTGCCAATTTCCTACAGATGTTATAATAGGATATGAGGATTCATAATCACAACACAAAGGCAACCAAAAGGAAACTACTGGAATCTAGACAGCAGTGTTTTTGAACACACCAACTTTCTTGGCAACCAAACATGTACTGGAATCAATTAAATGTGTTTCTTAGAGCACCATCATAACAATGCACCAACGATTTCTAATTACTGAAGGAGGTTATTTATGACCTTAGGATGGACCTACAGTTCTATACAGCACATTTCTCAGTAATATGTCACAGCTTACAAGGTCATTCTGAAGAATACATGTACATAGTCACTATAGCAGGCCCAAGATCTATTGGCAGAGCAAATCTATATAATAAATGCTTAGATAGTGATGAACAAAAAAAAAAACTGTTTCCTACCTTTAGTACTTTCTTGCAGTAAAGATTCATCAGTCCCTACGGAAACCTGCAGACAGAAATAAGCATTAGAGAACTTACAAATTACCAATCCAAAACATTTGATTGATGCTGTAAGAAAAAAAAAAGATAGAAAATCATCAAAGTTGCACATGAGAGATATTAGCCCCCGCAGAGTCAAAATGCTTACAAGAAAAAAAAAATATTAAGAGAAGGTTTTAAGTCTGATTACTATATCCCTCTTGAAACCTTAACGCAGCATACATGATGGAAATCCCCATTTACAGTATTCCAGAAATTATGCATTATATTGTAGAATGCTAGCTAGTGAAATAAATTGTTAATTCTATCACCAGCTCATCACTGCAGCAGCATAAATTGTTAGACTATGAAATCTGGAAGCATCAAAGAATAGTAAGAGATTGAATCAAACAAAAAAAATTGAACCCATTTGAAAAAGTAAGATTCTGAAAGCAGTAGAAGTAGAATCTTCTCTCTTACGGTAGTCTGAGACTAGTAGTGCCTAGACAAGCAAGCAGCAAGTGCGCTGTTCGAGAAAAAGCAAGGAGCAAGTGATAATTAACTTTGATGCACTGAATACCTTCGATTACGGCCTTCTTTGCAGCTTTAACATCCATCTGCAAAAATAATTGGGCAGTATTTAGGACAGACGAATCTAAAATGAACTGGGAATATCTTAATTATGAATGGCATGGCAAATTAACAATTAAAATCATGGAAATTTTGCATAACAAGAAACTGTGTAAACATAACTATTTGTTCTTAAGCTATGGAAACTCAGCAAAAAAAAATGCCCACAAGAGAAGTTGAATACAGAAGAAAAGCATCATAACAACTACTGGAAACACTAAAAAGCAGCAGAAAAGGTAAACAGACCAACTCACGTGGTAATCCTGCAGCGATGACATTCTGATGCAAATGCTTCTGCGCATAATCTGCTGCCAAGCGACCGCCATGCCCATCATAAATCGCGAAATGCGCGCACCTGCACCATCCAACACACCTCACACTACATGCATCAGCACAGCAACGCTCGTGGGAACTTATAACCTTGCACAGGAGAGATGATCACCTCAAACTTCCTGGAGACTCAGCATCAGCATTGGGGAGCACCACCCATGCATCCTCCATAGCATGCCTGCAACCCTTGTCCTCCGCCGCGTCTGCCTCAACGGCAGTCAGTACCATCTTCTGCTCACCTGAAACCTGAGAGCCCGCAGCGGCTTCCCCATCTGAGACGCATTTGTCCGACGGCGTTTCGCTTTCCTTCCGGCAGGTTCTCCTAGCTTCAGCATCCATTTGCTGTGAAACACTAGCTTCTACACTGACCCCCGTTTCGAAGCAGTGTCGTCGGTGCCCTTGAGGCGCTTGGATGTACAATCATCATCGGCGGAGCTGCCTTCACGCTTTTGATGAGCCATGGTGATTATTTGTTGAGCCTAAAATCCATAAACGGGTGGAACTTAGTGAGGAGCCTGAAATTTCGCAACTCAAACTTTTTTTTTTCAAAAAAAAATAATAATAATCAACTGAAACATGCAGCACAGTCATGGGCGCGTCCATTATAAGGGTATGGCTTATCCGGCAATTGTTTTAGCTAGAAATCGAAGTTGGTGGGTATGTAATTACAAATATATCCATGGAAATTGGGTCAGATCCGAACCCAAATACAGATAGCTTACTTAGGGTTTCGGGTGCTCGATTCGCAAAGAGGAAAGGGAAGGGGCGTACGCGTACCTGGTCGCTGTTCGCCGGAAGGGGGTGATCTGACGAAGTGCGGCGCGGCCAGGGAAGAGGGCGACGAGACGAGAGGAGAGGGAGAGAGGGCACGGCAGGCAATACGGGAGAAGGGAAAAACTGGGCGGGGCCTCGTGCACTCAGAAGACTGGCCAAAGGGCCACAGGCAATAGCCCACTACGGGCTGTAGATGTACAACGGGCCGTGCCGACACGGCCCGCGGCCCGATCGGGCCAAGCCAGCACGGCATGGGGTTGGGCCACGTCAGGCCACGGGCCGCCGGGCCGTACCACTACCGTGCCGGACCGAGCCGGCGCCTATGGTCCCGGCCCCAGGCCATTTTATCGGCGGTGTCGCCCGTTGAGCCCCAGAATCGGGGCCGGCCCACCGTCCGATGACCAAAACATATCACAATTCACAAGTATTTTTAACAAAGGTAAGGTCTTTTGATACATATCAAAGATCACAGTTTGACGCTTATCATATTTCATATCAAAGATCACAGATTCACGGTTATAATATCAAAGATCACAAATTCACAACCGAATTGACACTGATCACAACATATGAAACAAAATGAGCTATTTGTGCAATGTTGCCTCATTAAAAATCTTTCTAGGTAAAACTCACCCTTGTGAGAAACCCTAGAAAGGAAAAAAGAGTATAGCTAGCTCAAAATTCATTCAAGTTTCAAACATGTCAACAACTAGCCCTATTACATGAGCCAACTCGGTGGCAATCAACGACCAGCGAGGCAAGTCAAAGAGCAAAACCATCAAGTTCTCAACAGCTAGATAGGGCCTATTAGTCTATTGCTCTCACGGACTTGCAACCAAAAGCACAAAGGTCTAACACCGCAACATAACAAACCAATATGTTAGTTCAAATTCAAGTTCTCAACAGCTAGATAGGTTATTTCTTACCTTCTCAGTGCTCTTCTTCTATCCATCAGTGCTATGGGAGCCTCTCCCGCTACCGGTGCCGCTGCCGCTGCCATCAGGTTCAAGAGGAGTATCACCAATCCATAAGTTCTTGAAGAGTTCTTCCAAGTCCTTGTCTACCACTATATGATGCTCCTTTCTTGTAGCCTGGTCCCAGTCTTTGATGTAGGTGAGCATCTCCACATGCTCAGGCAAAAGGCGACGCCGGCGGTCTTCAAGAATTCTACTTGTCAAGCTAAAACAGGATTCGGAGGACACAGTAGAAACAGGGACAACCATGATATCTCGAGCTAGAATAGACAATACTGGATAGGTTAGCTTGTGATCACGCCACCAAAGCAATATGTCAAAGTTGGGGTCAGCCCATGACACAGAATCACTGTCTAGGTAAGCTATAAGCTCACTAATAGCAGATGTAGTAGATGGAGTAGATGATGAGGAGTCAAAGATCCTTCCCCATACATTTACCAACACCAAATGGAGGAAGCAACAGACCTTTGAGCCCTAGTTGTACTGTCTCACTCCCATATTTCTTCGATACTTGCAAAACAATATGGTCAGCTCAGATTTAACATCACCATAGTACAAACCGTAATCAGTATTAATTGCCCTACCAAAAAGTTCTAAGGCTCGTGGAAGCCTTTCATCTTACCTCTAGGATCAAGAATCATTGCATATGAATAAAGCAAAGGAATTTTTCCCAATACTTAAGAAATTTCATCTTCATAAGCCTTGCAATTGGTCTAAAATGTTCATTGCTCTCGGTTTTTTGCAAATGTTCAGAAATGTCAATCATTTGATGCAAAAACAAGTGGACCAAGAGGGATAGTATACGCCCGTAAAGAATAACAAGAGACTCATAGAACAGTTTTAAGAAATTATACATATGTTCAAGAACATACCAATGCACGAGGAGTCAACAACTTAGAGCCATAATTAGAGTTAATGAAGACAGTAAAGACTTCCTTGTAAGGTATCAAGTGCTTAAGCATCAAGAAAGTAGAATTCCATCTAACATCCATGTCCAAACCAAACTTCCTAAGTGTCGTACCTTTAGCAAAGACAGAAATTCTTGAACAATGCAATCCTATGATTAGAAGAATTTTAAAAGTTCACGCTAGTTCTCAAGTCATCAAGAAATTGTTTACATACTTTCAAGCCGATTTCACAATAAGATTTATGATATGGCAAGCACAAATATGATGCACAAGAAAATAATTGACATGGTTAGGATCATCATGAGTAGGTGTTGGATAAGATTATAGATAACCAAACAAAACAGGGGCCCAAATTAGCAGAGGCATTGTCTAGAGTAACAAATAACACCTTATCAATCAAACCAAACTCCTCAACAACACTAGAAATCTGATCAACAATGTTTTCACCGGTGTGTTTACACTCAATCAATCTAAAACCAACTACCTTTTTTTCAAGCTCTCAATCTTTACTAACATAATGGCAAACAACGAGTTGTAGTCCTCCTTAGCATTACCAACCCAAATATTAGATGTCAAAGAAACAGAAGATGCAGCAGGTAACAAAGTTTTCATAAGCATGTCACATTGTTCATCAAACAACTTAGCCATATCTCTAGTCGTGGTCTGCCTACAAACATGCTTATAAAGAGGGTTGTGAGCACACTTAATGTAACCAGTCCAAGCCTGGGTAGCACCTATGCCTAATGGAAGGTCCAGCCTAGCAATCAAATGACACAATTCAATACGAGCAACCATAGGATCATACTTCCAATTACCTAAACCATTAGCATTCAAAGCTAGCTTAGACTGTACCATATCAGCATGGTCTTTCTTTTTCATGCAAGATTTCATATGCCGCCTCAAATGACCAGTGCCATTAGCAGATCTAGCAGAGTACTTAGCATCACAATGTTTACAGATAGCACCAACAAGAAATTTATCCTCTTTTACCTCATGAAAGTACTCCCACACATCGAGCGCTTACCGGTGGTTTGAGTGTCATCGGCGTCGTCGACATCGACATCGATGGCTCCATCGAGATCGACATCGAAGGCGGCCATATCCTCATGGATGTCGTTGTCGCCCTCGACCGCCAAATCATCGTCCGAACAACGGTCCATGTCCTTGCCGCCGACGGTGACCGGACGCCGATGAAGCGCATCCGAGCCCCGCGTTGCGAGGACAACACTACGGGCCGGACGAGTTGGGCGAGGAGGACGACACACCCCGGCCTGCACCTCTAGCACCATGGCCGGACAAGCTGGGCGAGGAGGACGACCCACCCCGGTGTAACACCCCACCCTCCAAAGCCGCACCGCACAACCCTTCCGAGGGCGCGCACGCGTACACATAGCACCCGCTACACTTTTCGCCCTCGCGTGTAAAATGGTTAACCCGAAGGTGATATGGCCTGGAAGGCAAAGGCTTATAAGTTGGCTCCACCCTTGCTTAACCAAAGAAGGTGGTACTAAATATGTGCACTCTGCACTCATAGGCCCCTAGTGGGCCACATCCAAATTGGGCCGGATGTTACATACACCCCCCCTCAAAGGACTCGACGCCCTCGTCGAGCGCTAACTTAACTGGGACCTCCCCTCTTGGCCCACGTCGTGCATCCCGATGTCGGCACATGTACCCCATGCCCGAACAATCGCGACTACACCCGCCCGTGAAACCGCAAGGGTCGGCTCGATACCATTTGTAACACCCTACCCTCCAAAGCCGCACCGCACAACCCTTCCGAGGGGCGTGCACGCCGCATAACATAGCACCCCCGCTACACTTTCGCCCCTCGCCGTGTAAAATGGTTAACCCAAAGGTGATATGGTTGGAAGGCAAAGGCTTATAAGTTGGCTCCACCCTTGCTTAACAAGCAAGGTGGTACTAAACATGTGCACTCTCAGACTCATAGGCCCCTACTGGGCCACATCCAAATTAGGCCGGATGTTACACCCGGCCTGCACCTCCAGCACTGCCCCTCAACGCCCGTTTTGGCGGCCTCGCCATGTCCACTCCGGAGGAGAAAGAGGCGGCATCAGGCACAAATCGCCAAGGAGAGGAGAGAGAGAGAGAGAGAACAAGATCACAGATCCATCAAAAGCAGGAAAGACAGGGGGAGGAAGAAAGAGAGAGAAAACGGTCGATCGAGGCGCTTACCTACGGTGGAGCCCGGTGCGGAGTTGCAAAGGTCGCCGGAGAGTGGAGAACGTCGGATCTAAAAGGGAGGGGAGGAAGGAGAGGGTTGAAGGAGTACTCACATGGCCGGCGACGGAGAGAACATGGGTGAGAGGAGAAAGGAGAGGAGAGTAAGGAGTAAAGACAGAGGTCACCGGATCACCGGCGAGGTGACCGGGATCCGACGGAGAGGCGAGGGGGCGGTAGCGGAATCGTGGTTAGGGTTAGGGGCGACCGGCGAAGAGGAGAGGAGAGCGAGCGACACGGAGGCGGCCGGGTGGGGGGGATGAAATTAGGGTTCGAGTGGGAGCACCGGGCGGCCGCCGGTTATATACCCAGCCTTGTTGGACCGGGCCGACCACCGGGCCACCTTTCTCCACCGGCCGACCAGCCCCGCGGCTCGGGCCGAGGTGACGCGCCCATGGCCCGGTCCGCACCGGGCCGTGTCGCCCGTGGTCCGCTCATATCGGGTCGATCCGTGCCTCGGACCAGCCAAAAGGCCGGCCGCGGACCGGCCAAAAAAACCGGGCCAAATGTAATGCCTTTACTACAGTTCGTTTTCCGCCCTAAGGGCGTGTGTGTTTCTTTCAATTAAAATCTTATTTCCTCAAAAAATCTGATTTAATTTCCCTAAAATAAATAAATCTGAATTAGTTCTCTAAAACAAAATTAAAATCTGATTTCCATTTCCCAAAAAGTATTATCTCCTCTAAAAAATTTAAAATCTTATGGCTCCGCTTAAAAAAAAAAATTAAAATATGATGATTCCCCTTAAAAAGTTTTTTTTTAAAAATCTATAATTTCCTAAAACAAAAATCTGATGATCCAAGGTCGCCCCCACAAACAAACACCATGTAACGACATTGTACGTGAAGTCCAGCCGAGGGGAGCATGGAGATGGATGGGACGGGCGCCCGCGACTATATGGGCGTGTTCGGGGAGGGTGGTCTGGGGGGCTCGGCTGCGCTCCTGGAGGCTCAGTTTGTTGTTTGGTGCCACTTTCCTGTCCTCAGCCCGGCCTGCGGGAGCAAAAAAGGGCCTCTCGGCCCAGCTCCACTCGTACGCGGGCGGTGGTTAGGGTAGGAGCAGAGGGAAAATATTTTTTTATTGCTTGTCCCTAAGAGATTACATCCTCCTTGCTTATATAGTCATCCTATGAGACTTGTATCTCAAGCAATCTCTAAAGGTTTTTTGCTACCTAACTGCTGGCCTAACTGCTGGAACGTCAATGGATTTAAATTCTGAAGCTAGGAGAACCACTCCACACAAAATCCTTGTGGCCTACTTGGGGAACTACCGGATGTTTGCCACCGGTCCATTGGGCATGCGTGTCGGCATCCTGTTGAGCTTACTGGCATTTCGACCACAAGACACTCCTATTTTTCAGCTACTGTTCAGATAAAATAGTGTGGCACAAGTTTTAGAGTTGCTTCTCTGTTCTGTGTATGGCCGTCTAAGAGACACCAATTAACCTGCCTTCCTTGAAGTGCTGAGGTTGCTACGGCCGAGTGATCAGGCCAGATGGCTCCTCTTGAGTGATTTTAACCTCATCTATTGAGCAAGGGACAAAAAACAACAGAAACACTAGAAAGCTTATGGCTCAGTTTTTCGCAAATGCTCCATGAATGCAAGTTGCGTGAGATACATCTCCAGAATACTTGGGAGCAATGAACTAAGTAACCCAACTCTATCTACAGCAAACTCATCATTGCTCGATGCTTCTCTCAAATCAAAGTGGATCGCCAAGGCCAAAGCAGTTTAAATTTGAGAAAATCTCTGTTTTGGCCTATGCTTATGAACAAAAAATAGATCCCATTGTTGTGAGGAATTGGGCCACACCGGTCATTGTTGTGAGGACTGGGACTTGGGATATATAGAAATAAACTATTATATCATATATTGCAGACCACGAAATTCAAATAAGCGTTGGATCACTACTACAGATTCAGTCATCACCGCCGAAATCCAGTCCACCAAAGAATGAAGGCCCTTTTGTGGCTTCAAAGTCGAGAAAATAATTGGGAATGGCCAACATCCGGCAGTGAAACTCTCGATCCACCGCCGGCGGTATAAACAATTCCGACAGTGATACTCTAGCAAAGTGTCGGTTGTATCAGCCAATCCGACGTAAATATATGGATTCGGGCCCGAAATTTTCATTCATCTTCGTTAACTTCGCCCTCACGTGCGCGCTTCTCACAAAATACCGTACCTCCCCAACCACATCCCCTCTGTCAACCACTCATTCTCGCATGCCTCCCTCTCCCTCCCTTGCGAGATCTCCTCCCCTCCATACCCCGGTACAATCCCTCTCCCTCCCCTCCATGCATGTCGTAGCCCTCCTCTGCTTCCTCCCACGACCGGCCACCGCCGAATCCGCTGCTGGAGCCAAATCCGCGGGGCCAGAGGCGGATGGAGCCGAATCCCCCCCACCCATGAAGCACACCGACTTGTTCGATTTGTTTGAATACTGATTTGTTCGATCCATCTCTTCATGAATACCGACTTGTTTCTTGCATGTTTTCCCCTTTTTCTCCTCTCTCACACTATCCTCAGATCTAGCGTTCAAGCAGCAAGGGGCGGCCTCGGATTACGCGTGGCCTCAGATCTGGTGTTTTTTTTGCGAGGCCTCAGATCCAGTGTTTCTGATGTGTAGAACCATTCTTCTTTGTTTGTAATGTACCTAATCGATTTGTAGCTAGGTTGATTTGGATGAACTCCGTGGTTGCCGGATTTGTTGTATGAATCCTTTTATTTTCAACAACTCGATTGATAGACCGCTAAGAGTCCTTTTATTTTCTGGACGTTTCTGATATGTTGAATCCTCCTTCTGTTGTAATCGAGCATGGAGCTTTTATTTTGTAGATGTTTCTGATGTGTTGAATCATTCTTCTATGGTAACCAAGCATAGCAACTCAGCATGTACGAATCGATTTGTAGCTAGGTTGATTTGGATGAACTCCGGTGGTTGCCGGATTTGTTGTATGAATCCTTTTATTTTCAACAACTCGATTGATAGACCGCTAAGAGTCCTTTTTATTTTCTGGACGTTTCTGATGTGTTGAATCCTCCTTCTGTTGTAATCGAGCATGGAGCTTTAATTTTGTAGATGTTTCTGATGTGTAGAATCATTCTTCTATGGTAACCGAGCATAGCAACTCAGCATGGCAGAGCATGGCAGGTGGCTGACGACACCTCTGCATGCTGATTTTTTTTTTTTTTTTAAAAGCACAATACTGTCAGGTATTCCCACCGGCAGTGATGACAAAAGAGTCATGACTACCGCTTCCCTACTGTCGGTTTATTTTTCGGCAGTGAAGGGGGTTTTGGACTCGGCAGTGATGTACTATTCTGTAGTAGTGGATTAACGCTCCACCAATCTCTACCTTTTTTAAAACAAAGTAAACAATGTAGAACTAGGGGCTTTGCTAACAAATTCCACGAGTTTTGGTGATTTGTATATTTTTAAGGATTAAACAGGTAAAAGTTCGGAGTTTGCAACACACACGATGTAAATACTTGCTCGTGAAGTATCCCAACTTGGCTCCTACGAAAGAACACTCAAGACTCCGTAAGACAAGCCACAAAAAGGTGAGGCCCAATATCATAGTGGGTGGTTGGCCGACCACATACCCCTAGTCGGCCGACCTATGGGGCCCACTATCGCCTCCTCCTTTCTAGGTCGGCTCACAACCGCCATTGACAAGCAATCCAAGCCATTGATCAAGGTCGGTTTGATCCAACGACTACGGTCCATCAACCACGACTATGTAACCAGGACCCCTGAGCCTAGGGCAGGGCATGAATTCAATATTCATCATACTAAGCTCTGATCAACAACCTAATCCCTAGTTTTCTCTAGTTTTAATTAGAACTAGATGCTCTAGATCAAGTTGAGGGAGTTAGCTATCAAGTTGAGAGATTAGTTTGTAGTCTTCAAGAGAGACTAGAACTAGTCTTGTTTAGAGAATAAAGAGTGGGTGGAAGGAGAAGTTCAGGGGAAGCGCCGGAAGTGTCGGTGTCTTCTCTTCGCTTGTACCTCCGAGATCAAGTTTCATTGGAGCTTGGTCCTGAGACTTCTAAGGTGGATTAAATTCTTATTTTTGAGTAAGTCATATTGGTTTTAACCATAAAGGGTGAGTTGCCTGCGGCTGGCCCTTTAAGCCGGGGTGCCGGGGCACTTTGAGGGCCACCTCCCCAACAATTCATGACTCTCTGTGTTATGCATGGGCAATATCTCTACAACATAAAAAGAACAAAAGTAAGACTTCTTTTTGGTGCGACATTGGTTTTGGTACTTCCGTATTCCTCGCATGCGATCCAAGCGCCTCCACTCTCTCCATCGCCCATGCGAAGGAAAAAAAAAAGAAAAGTCAACCCCCATACAAGGCAACCAATGCACGTGATTTCTCCTTCCTTTCCTTTTCTACCACGTCCTTTCCTTTTGTACCACAAAATCATTCAATCAACTAAAAAAAAGAAAGTAATGCATCATTAATTCAATCAATTAAAAAAAAGAAAGGAAAGCTCATCCGCCTTTGCCATCACCCATGCGGCCACGCCGCATGCGATCTCCTCCTCGTTCTCCTCCAATCACGCACGAGATATTGTAAGTGTGACAATCGTTGTGTTTTATCAGTGTAAAAATATCACAGGTGTTGGTATTTGTTAGCTTACAGAGAGATAGATCCGCAAGCGCACGGATGTCCAAAGTGAGCATTTCACCGGGAAGGGTTTTAAATATCGAATCCACGAGGAAGATATGATAAACAGTTCAAATGATTAAAGACGGTGATAGAAGACTAATGAGATTCGGTGGTTTAGCATTTACTTAAACAGGGGTGAGCCAATAAAAGATAATAATGATAAGGTATATAAGACAGGTAGAGGTGCACGTGGTGAACAATAGGATAAGATTAATTCCTAGTTAGATTAGGATTGATTTAGGACAAATGGGACAGCTTCTTATGTAGTATACAAAGAATTTTACGAAGTGGAAATAAACAGGCATAGCATAAGATCATATATAAATCAAAACCATAAATAAAAATGTGTACCCCGAAGATTACTTAAGAAAATCAAGAACTAAACAAGATAATCCCAAGAACCATTATCGACTAGTCTTATACACGGGGAGGATTGCAAAGGACTCAATAGTGCTTTGTCACCACTACGATCTACCACACGATCCGGCATATAAGGTGAATCCGCAAGTAAATTATATCTAAGCACCATGCTTACATACTCTCTACTACCTAGCATATGCGCATAATATACTAGGAGCTCTACGAATAAGTACTTTGAATTACCATGAATAATGACTATATCAAATATGCTATGACTAGAATAAAGTGTAAGTAAATTAATTGCATACATAATAATGAAATAGCACGAAGGTGTATGAGAACAATAATTATATTGAACCATAGTGTAACTTTATCGATCCGTAACCGGAGCATACACTCTCTCTTCTTTAAACCTCGACTTTCTATCTAAACTAGGCTCTAGATTAGAGCTATGAATTAGCTATCCTATCTCGTGGTGTCTCCTCTTCTTCTCCCTGTCTTGGCTCTTCCTTGATCTACTTCTTATTGAACGTGAAGCTTTAGATCAACTTGGATTGAATTGACTTGAGGGGTCTTGGGTCGTTTATATATGGGTCTTCCTCTCGCTCTCTTCAACTTCAACAGCGATGTGGGATTAATCCCGTGCTCCCACCGACGCCATCGGATCAAACCGACCATAATCATCCGGTTTATATTGCATCTTGGAGGCGGTGGAGGAAGCTTCGAGGCGGCGAGGCCGATTGGCGTTGTGGCAGGCCGATCGGCCTAATAGTTGCCGATCGCCCGCAGTGGGGCCCACTCTCGGGTCCCGCGATGCGTCGTGTCTTCCGGAGTCTTCTAGATGATGTATTTTCGGGTTTTGGGACTCTTTGACGCCGGGTGTATTCGTAGCCTTTCGGACTTGTCTCGAGTTGGATTGCGTTATGTTACGTCGGGCGTATGCCACGTCATTTCAAGTATTTTTCTCGTTAAGTCCCCGCAAATCACAACTTTACCAAAACTCATGGAAATCATTAGTAGAAACCCCTAATAAGGTTATCTAATTATATTTTAATTTTTTTCCATGAAGTGTTGATGCATAAAAATATGAGTTAGTGAGCATCAACAACAGGTGATCTAATCTCTATAATATAAAAGGAAGAAAATAAGACTTTTTTTATCGTGCGGTAAAAAAACTCTTCGCCGGTCGCCGACCCCCCGCGCGATCCAAGTCTCGCTTGCCGCTCCGCGCCCCATGTGATCCTTCGCTCCGTCCCGCCGGCAATTCCTCCAATGATCACGCAATCCCTTCCTCCACCCATCGCAGCCATCATGTCACAAAAATTCGGACCCCGCGTGAGAAATTCGACCAATGAGCTCGGGGTTTCCTCTCCTCCGCAAGGCCGCGTGCGTACTTTTGCCTTCTTTAATCGCCGCCACGCCTGCTCCTACCTATCCGCCGCCACCGAAGCTCCGACCCCCCGAGCCATGCCGGCGTCGACTAGCGCCCGGCCGCCACAACGGGCGATCACCGGTTCCCCCCCGCGACGCACCCACCCACGTTCTTTCCCAACCGCGGCAAGCAAGACGCGCCCGCCCGGTCTCGCCGCCACTCCGGTGTCTTCGAGCACATCTACTTCTTGCTACCCAACTCGGTGTTCTCCCACGCCGTCCACGATTACCGCACCGCCCGGGCAAGGCGGCCGCTCGAGTCCCCGCCCCAGCGCCGGCGTTGTCATCCCCGTTCCCGACTTCAGCTTCTACGCCGCGCCGGGTTCGCGCGTGCATGTCGGGGCTCGAGTTCCAACATGGCCTCATCACCGGGCACTACAATGGTTGTAGCTTCATCCAACCTGACGCCAGCGATCCGGGACCCTCGCTATGAGCCGAAGCTTGCCCCTCGTGTGCGGCGTCATCACCGGAAAGAGCGTTGTGGTCGTGGATTTACCGGGCCGGTGCACGGCACTATCTCAAGCAAGATCGTGCGACTTCTTCGTGACGCCGACACGCGGGAGGTGCAGATGCGGATCGCGAGCCCGACTGTGGTGGGCTCCTGCCTCTACGGCATCGACACGATGAGCGAGGGCGAGCTCATCTCCAACTGAATGGACTTGGATGGGGTGCGCTGGGAGATTGGCAGCGACTCCCTCGCCTTCCTCTCGTTGGGCAAGCTGTACAGCATCTACGACCAAGAGGCGGGGAACTACTGTGACGTGTGCTTCTCGCGCAACTACCCTATGCTGCCCACGCTGGCCGACCCGGCCACCGAGCCGGAGGAGTGAGCCGGGAGCAGGTGATCTCTACTCTGCTTCGTCTGCCCATACGTCTAGGTTGTTGGGATTCAGCTCTGTTCGGAGAGTTGGATAATTTTGTACGAACTTTACATTTTAAATTTTTTTTTTTTTTCTCGAACACGTCTTCACGTGTCTTTTCCATTAAGAGAAGAAACCAAGACCGGCAGACAAACAATACATGACAACACATCACAGGACGACACAACACAACACCACACGACCACAGAGCTCGTGGCCATAACAAACAAGAAAGAGAGGAGCCCCGCCACCGAGCCACAAACACAACACGCTAGGCGAAATGCAGCATCGCTGGGCCAAACTTGGGCGACGTCATCTTAATAGATTGGAAGTCCCGTCGCCGAACACGAGCCAAGTATCAAGGGGCGTCACACACTCGCCGACCGCCCGAGGTGGATCCGAGTGCGACGCCGGTGGCCCCTCGGCCAAGCACGACGACGACGACAACGACAACGATGGCGCTTTAACCCCACGAGGCGACTCCAAGCCGTGTGTAACGCCGGTGGCCCACGGCCAAGCAATGACGACGGCGACCATGATGGCATCGACATCCAAACGGGCGAGGGGAGGCGAGCTGCAATACCTCACAACCAAACCACGGGGGACGCGAATAGAATGCGAGGTGGAGTTCCCGGTCACCGAAACACGACGCCGCGGGCCCACGGCCGTATTAACGATGACGGCAAGAACGTTCGGCGCCAACCCGAGGCCGGGGGCAAGAGCGGCGGCGAGGCGAAGACTCCGGGCGCTAGTTGCAAGGCGGGGACGCCGAGGCGACAGTGAAGATTGGGGCGGAACTTGTGAGGGCGACGGCGAGCTCAATGGGCCCAACGGAGCCTTTAAGAAGGGGATGACGCCCACGGACGCCACTGCGTTGAGAAGTGCCCACTGGAACTTTCGTTCCCGAGCCCCGACAGCCACGACGACAGAACCGACGACGACGCCTTCAAGAAGGTGATGACGCGGAGCGCCACCGTCGCCAGCCCAAGGCGCAAGGTTTGGGCGAGGAGGGTTTTCACCCCAGTGCCGTCGTCCGTAGTCGCCACTCCCGACAGTCACCTTCGCACCGGGCAGGCGAAGGAGGACCGCCGGCGCATAGCATCGCCGCCGTCACCGAGGAAGGAGGTGACGCGTCCTGCCGGCGAACACGCCCGACGCCGCCGGCCGGGCGATGACGCTGGCCTCGCCCCGCGCTGGGGGAACCGTAGCCATCCCATCCTCGACCCACCACCGCCGGTGGGGAGGACGGCCACCACCGCCCGCTCCGCCGTCACACGCCGAAACCGCAGCGCCCACAAAGCAACACCATCGCGAGGGAGGTGCGCCACCATCGGGCTGGACCGGGCCCCGTCCCGCCACCCACCACCGCCAGGTGGGAGGATGGCCGCCGCCGCCCTCCGGCGGCCCGCCGCGGCGCGAAGGGGAGGAGGGCGCGGGTGGGGAAGGCATGCCCGACGCCGCAGGGCCGCCCCGGCACGCCGCCGGCCGCCAACCCCAGGCCCGCCGCCGCCGCCCCGGCCGGCCGGCCGCGAGCAACAGATCCGGCCAGGCCGGGGAGGATCCGGCCGAGAAGAGACGAGGAACGGCGCCGGCGCCGAGAGAAGGAAGGAGGGGGGGCGGGAGGGAGGGGCGCAGCACGGGGATGCACGAGGACGGAGGAAGGTGCGGAGAAGCTTTTTGGGCGCCCACGCCGCCGCCGGGCCTGCGAGGTGGAGGGTCTGGGCGGCGGGCGCGGGTTCCCTCGAGCCGCTCGAGAGACGACGACGAGAGGGTCACGGGGCTTCCTGTACACAATTCACAGGAACTTTTTACATTTTAAATTAAATGTCGGTTTAATGTCGATGTTTCATTTAACAATATTATTATCTTATCATGTGATTCATTTGTTTTTAGTAAAAAATTAATTATCCCAGAACAATGCACGGGCGTGATACTATAAAGTATGAAAAACAAAATGTCTAATTGATTGTAAACGAGCATGAAGTCCACATCCATTCCCATTAGATCCACCAAATTTGACGTGTGGGCTGCGTCAACCGGCCGGATACGACCAATCCCGAACCCTCACTTCCGCATCCCCATGGCGCCGCCGCAACGCTGGCCGCCCGAGCTGAACGAAGACGCCGTGGCGGAGATCCTCCTCCGCATCCCACCGGACGAGCCCGCGCACCTCATCCGCGCCTCCGTTGTGTGCAAGATCTGGCTCCGCGCCGCCTCTGAGCCCACCTTCCTCCGCCGCTACCGTATTTTCCACCGAAATGCCCCGCTGCTCGGCTTCTTCTACAATCCTGATTCCGCAGGTTCCTTCCCTGGTTTCGTCCCCACCACGGCAGCCTCTTCGCCGCCCCAGCCTTGGCACGGGCGCAACACCTGGGTCAGATGGGTCTCTGACTGCCGCCACGGCCGCGTCCTCCTCATGATTGGCAGCGGGTCCATTGTTGTGTGGGATCCATTTTCCGATCACTGGAAGAAGCTGCCGGCGCCCAGATCCTGGTACACATTCGAATCCAACGCAGTGGTGCTTTGTGCTGTGCCTGGCTGCGATCACCTCGGCTGCCGTGGCGGTCCGTTCCATGTGGTCTGTGTGGGTGTCGACAGATCCAACCACACCATTGTCCATGCACATGTTTATTCATCTGAATCTCGCTCCTGGTCCACAGCAGCTTCAGCACCATTGGGCAATAATACAAACTATTTGTTCGACTTGAATCGTGCTGTTCTTGTCGGAGATGGAATCTACTGCACTGTTGATGGTGGTGCTAGAATTCTTAAGTATGATTTGGTCAAGCACCGTTTATCTTTGATCGCCATGCCAAACTTGTATGAAGATGTTCCAGTCCTCATGCAAAATCAGGATGGTTCCTTGGGAATTGCTGGTGTGTTGGGTTCAAGACTTCACCTTTGGTCGACTGTGGTGAATGCAGAGGGAGATACAGGATCATGGGTACAACGGAGGGTCATCAATCTTAGGGAAATATTGCCCGTGGACATTATTTCTGACCAAGCTAATGTGATTGGTTTTGCTGAGGGTGTCGAGGTTTTTCTTCATAAGCACAAATGCTGGTGCCTTCACATTTGAGCTCAAGTCTGGCAGGGTGAGGAAGGTAGGCAAAACAAGCGACTACCATGGTGTCACCCCTTCATTAGCTTCTTCACACCTGGTATGGTTAAGCACTTTTGATTTTCTAATCCTCTATAGTTTACAGTGATTTTGTAGATATCTCGATGCCTAGTAGAGATAAATGATACCTGGAAAGTGATTTTTTACATGTTTTATTAGATGGAAATAAATGATACCTGTTCTATATTTAATATTTGACAACACGCAATTTTTTTTGAGCTTTATCTACTAAGGGTCATTATTGATCGATATTTCGCATGTCTTTAGGATGCAGAAAAATTCTACCTTGACAACCTCTGAATTTGCAGCTATATCCTTATTTTCAGACTTAAGAAAACTATGTAAAGCGAGCATCGAAATAATTCAGACTTATATGCTTGGTTCCTTTTCAGATCTTGGTTGCAGCGAATGGACAAAGTAATCACTACCTCGCCTAAATTAAGAACCACAGTGTCGACTCTTTGACGCTTTAAAATACTAAGTATTGCGTCAGGTAGTTTGATTTATGGAATTGTAACCCACCATGCAAGTTATGTTATGGTGTAATATGCATCCTTTTTTATTTGGTTACGAATTATAATAATGAATGTGAAGATATTCCAATTGCACAATTAATCTGACCTTGGATAGATATTGTGTTTTGATAGTCCAGTGCGACACTTTTTTTCAGGGTCGACATCGACGGTAAAAGTTCTTTTTATCGTTGGGTAGTTCGTCCCTAAAGATAATGGCAGATTATCGACGCTAAAGTGGTTGTGTACATCCCGCGGATGTAGAGGTCGGATTTTTTATCCATTATCTAAATTTTTTTTTTGACGCTAAATCCTCGTTTTAGCGATCAACGTCCTGGTCGCTATAGGTAGGTATGTTTATCATCATGTGGTCCGTCGCTATAATCGCTTATATCGTCACGTTGTCTGTCGCTGAAAAATGGTCCCACATTGGCCCAAGTCATAATGTTAGCCCAGCCAAGGAACAAAGAACACATGTTCTATTTCTCCCCCAAACCCTAAATCGTTGTCATATATAGTGGCGCGCCCACTCCCCTTGGCTTGTCTTCCGATTCGTCCTCCCGCGGCCTCCAAATACGCTACGACCTCCGACCTCCCGCCTACGATGCCACACCCGCCGCCAACCCTAGTTAGCTCCGCATCCATCCACCACGGTCGTCCCTCTCTAGATCCCACCTTGCCACACCAATGGCAGCGGACACAATCTGCGACAGGCCCTACGCGGCCACCGGAAGCGCGGGCAAAATGCGGTGGTGGAGGGGGCTCCACGTGCGCCCGCTGGTGCACTCGCCGATGGGCACGCCCGACACACCCGACCGGGTCCGGTCCCTTCCTCTTCACGTCACTTGCATCGACGGCCCTCCGACTTCCGCCCCGGTCCCTTCCTCGGCGTGTTACCCGCATCGACGGCCTCATCGACCCGGCTGCATCTTCTCCCCTGGCCGCGTCTCCCCATACAGCACCCCGACGGCGCGGTCCCATCGCCGCTCTCGCTCCATCCGCCACCGCAGTCTGCCTTTGAGGATGCGGTAGCTTTTGGTCCCCCGGGCGGTGGTGCTCGCCGGCGTCGGCATTGCCGTCGGCCATGGTGTTGGTGCCCTCACTTGTGGTGTTCGTGTGTGGGAGGAGGAAGCGGGACGCGGCTGGTGGCGTCGGCGGATCCGAGGCTCTTCCAATGGGGTGAGACGGAGGTGCGCCCTCATGGAGCTAGAGTTGTATGCATGAGACTATTATAACTTGTTGTTTGAGACACATGTCCTGGTTTCTATTTATCTGAACAATACCAATTCAAAGAATGCAGGAATCAATAGAAGTAAAAAAATTTGGGTGAAAACAAATCTGTTGTACTAGTATCATGCTTACTCTTTCTAAACATAGATCATGCTGACTCTTTCTAAACATAGAAGGTGTCTTGACTTATTGGTATTTTTACTATATCTAAGCTGAAAGGAGCTAGATTTGTCTAGTTATTGTTCAGACAAGATTATTTTCCCAGCCTCATGTGACATTAAAGAACCTGTGTGTCTCTCATGCATGTAGATTGACATATTCATACTCTCAGGTTCAAGCAGCATGTGGGTAGCATGTTTGATCAACATGTGTGCCGCGGAGCAATAATATTTTGGTAGCAATCATCAAGTAGCATGCTTCAATAGACTTGTCTGGTGGAGCGGATTATGGTAGTAACTAGTAGGAAAGGCTACTTGGGAAGCAATAACTTTATGTTGCTTGCTCCCATGTGTGACTTAGGGATATAGTAGCATCTTAGGTTCTGTACTGAGATGTATGACTTCTCTAGCACTTAGGTATATAAACATAAGGTGTACAAAGACTAATTGGATGCAATAAATATTGATCTTTTTGTGATGATACATGTGTATTTGTACCTGCACGTGACGTGGATACTACAATAAGCTTGAATGTGAGTAATGATTTATGGTAAATGTTTTCTAATTGATTTTTTAGCATTTCAACATTATTCCGTTGAACGATCTGTCGCTATAAATATTTAGACAGATGGATGATCTGTCGGTATATGCTTGCTAATAGAGCATCTGTCGCTAAAACTTAGCAGACTATCTATCGCTATAAATACTCCAAGCGTTATTTCGGTGTTGTGGTGTAGCGTTTGTTGTTCTTAAGGTTTACGACTCTTTTATCGGAGTACTTTAATTCTTGTCGCTCTTGGGTTGAAGTTGCTAGCCCTAGTGTAAGCGCGGTGCTTAAACTAGATAGCTCATATATGCACCCTACCTTCTGGATCGGTGATAACTAATGGGGATGACTTATAGCCTCGTGAATTCTCTATAGTCCACCTCCCGTCGGATAGGACTTAGCAGGACCTTTCGCTTGGGATGGCACTCTCTGCTAGCGTCTTCCCTTTTGAATAATGTCCCTATAAGAACATATCAACACGGCTTACAAGGGTGAGAACTAGACAACCATAGAAATGTTCTCGAACTTTATAACCTCTCGATCCTTAGTATCCGCTCGAGGGGATTTAGTTATATCCTCAGCCATTTTCACAACATTCTCCCCGTGGATTCGATATTTAAAACCCTCTCCCCTGTGAAGTGCTACACCGATATCCGTGCCCTTATGGATTATACAATCTTAAATATTTCTATGGGCACAACACCCCATAGATTACGTTGTCGAACACTAGCCTCTCTACCATATCCCGCTCATAGGCAGCCGGTCGCGAACGCCGCCGACAATCGACATGGCCGCCAACCGGGAGGAGATGCAATTCGCCTTTAGCGCCTCAACACCGCCCTCAACAAGCTCAACAATACCGACCGACAAAGTTGGCCTACCAAGGGTGAATCTGCCCTTGGTGGAGAAGGCCAACTTCTACGCCATCCGGATCGACTCCTCGGCCGATATCCTCGCTAAGGGATACCGCACCCAGTTGGAGGAGATGGAGGAGAAACGCCGAGGAGTCGCCCAAGCGGGCGACCAAGAAGGACAAGAAGGCGGCTTAGGCGCTTTCTTTTTATTTTTATTAAATTGTCTTGTATATATTTATGTATTTGTAAGATACTATATACTATCTTCCAACTAATCAATTGTTTGTTATTTTGATGTGTGTCAATCTTCTTTCTCTATTGTTTATTTTATCGTTCCTTGTCTTCAAATCGCTATCGGTTCTTATTTCAAACCCGATAGTGATCTATGTCCATCAAGATCATCTGGCGGGGAAAGATTTAACCCGGTAGTGATATAAATCTTCACCGCCGTGATTGGTTGAGTCGCCGTGGGATACGTGTCATAAGTTTGACAATTTGTATAAAATACGTGCAATATTTAAATTTTCAAATAAATTTGTTAAAAACTAGACTTAAAGATCTTTTTTCAATGATGCTAATTACTTAGCATAAATATTTTTTTATATTTTAATATATAATTACCGGCATTTGTGTCTCGGACGGCAAAGTGACAATCTTTGAGGGATGGAGGAAGTATTAGATTTCATTTATGACAATATGTTTTGTTTTGATGTGACGGCTTTACAAAGTGTCATAGTTTGATATTTTTACCCAAAAAATGAAAATAACAAAACAAGTGTTGCACACAAGGATCGAACCTTCCTTTGGAATGAAGGCGTTCTCACAAACCACTATATTTTTTGAATAAGTCAAGAGGGGAGCTCCCCACCCGAATGTATATATTCAAAAAGTGCCCAAAATAACAGATTTACAAGGTTTGAGACACAGGGAATACATGAAAGAGGGGGAGAAGGGATTACAACGACACATGACGTAAGCAACAAGAACAACACAACGAGGAGGTAGAGAAGAAACACCAACATAGCACCACTACAAACAACACGCACACACAACCACGAGGAGAAGCCTAGACCAAGGCCAAGAGACGCCGACCTCTCGTCGAATTGCGCCACCACCAAACAACATACTTCGCCGGTTTCACTTTGATCCATGTGTCTTGCACCAAACCTCGTAAATGCACCACTCCATTGTCATCCTCCATCCGAGGACGATCGATGGAAAGGGGACTATGAATGGTGAAGGACACGCAAACCTAAGATCACCGGACACGGCGACCTCCTTTGAAGTGATGGTGAGTTACGCAGCACATCCGGGCCCACATAACACCATTCTACGCCATCCACGGGGAGGAAACCATGGAGGGGAATAACGGCAGCGGTGGCAACACCACCCGGCATAGGATTTCTCGCCCATCAAGGAGAGCACCGACGGAGCAAAGGCGCCAGAGGAGGACACTCATCTAGGAACAAGAACGCCCAAAGCATGACCAAACTCTTTCTAGGGAAATGAGGCACACAAGGAGGGAGACAAGGAATGGGCAGACACCAAGGGAGAGACACCAAGGAAAATAGGGTGGGAGGGGGAGGACATGAGAGCTCAAGGTGGCATTGAGGACCGGGAATAAGAGGTCGAAGCGGAGCCGTAACCGCCCTCCATAGTGGCACCCTCGGGGAGGGACACGACGTTGTCGACGTTGCCACCACCGCTCTAGAGATGTGGAGCAAGGTTTTCACCAAGAGGATAGGGTCGTGCCGATCCGCAGGGGAGACAAAGCCGACACCTTCAAGAAGGTCGGCCGGGCGGAAGGCGGCGGCGCCGCCCACACAACGGGATGTGCAAGGTTTTCACCTAGGTGCCCAACCCATGAACTATGGCCCCGACCGCGCGGGGGGACTAACCCCACGCTCACCCGACCGGGCCGGCCGGAGACGCCGATTTTAGCCGGATCGGGCGCGACACGAGGAGGCGAAGCCTGCGATGACGCCGTCGACATTCCGCCGGTGCAGCCCCAAGTTCGCCGCCTCCCCGCTGGCCCTCGGTGAGCTCACCAGGCACCGCTTGGCCCCAACATGGCCCATGACTCCACTTCCGGCCGGCCGCCGGCCGTTGCCCACCCTACACTTAGACAACGCCGTGCCCACACCAACCGGCAAGGAGGGCACGGATTCTCGGGCAGGAGGGAGCGGGGGTCCGACCATGAGCGCCTTGGAGACGCCCATCGGCCGCCCCGGCCACCATTGAAGCCCGACGAGAGTTGGCGAGGAGCTACTAGGCCGCTGCATGCGGACACGCCACCAAAGACAGAAGCTGCGGGCGACCACCGCCCACCCGGCACGCAGGAGATGGTTCCAAAGTGCGGGGAACGCCCGGATCCGGACCCGAGGGGGATGTCGATCCGGAGCCCCCATGGCCTTCTACCTCGCGCCGGCCGTCCTTGTAGCCGAGATGGAACAGGGGGAGGGGGGGAGGGAGTGGAGAGTTGTGGCTGCAGGGCGAGCCCGCCGCCGCCATCACGAGGGCAGCGCTGGCTTCCCTGGCCGACCCCTCCTCACAAGGGGGCGACAAGGGAGGGGCGGAGAGGGGGGGGAGGGGGGGTGGCGGCGGCGGCAGTTCCGCCCCGTGCTGCCCGAGAGGAGTGACGCCACAAACCACTATGAAACACATGCTTTTAATAATCGCAAACAACTTCTAAGTAAAAACAACTTTGCCGGAATCCACAAGGGAATCTAGTAATGACCGTTGTTAGCACTTGTAACGCACATCCATAACGAGGCAATTTCGACAAAAATAACCGTGAATAGCCTTGATATGCATGAAATTACGGTCATTTCCTAAATTTCCACAGCGACATAACTATATATGATGCAATCATATATGCTAGTCGTTCAATTAACGCGAGAAGTGAATTTCAGAATTGGTCATGTGAACTGTAAGTTTTAGGCGCATGAAGGTGGATTGTACATATTAAACCTCGAATAGGAAATTTGAAACATTAAGTTTTAATGATTACCAATACATGACAAGCAGGGAAGAATCATAAAAATCCCATTCTCTCATTTCTTCACAAAATATGTACATATACATTTGACCGCAGTTGATTATTTTGAATCGCCATGTGACAACACGGACACACCAAAAAAAAAAAAAGCTGTCCAAGTTATTATTCGTAGGCAGACATTCAAGCCATTCTACTACTGTGCCCCTACCTCACTGACTAGTAGGCCCCGGGGAGAATGGGCGCTCCCTGTTTCAGGGCGACGGTTTCTGTCAGTGGCCACCATTCACAAGTCACACTGTTTTCATGAACCCTGCACTGACTGACACCCGGTCCCGACACTATTGCTGCCCCACTGTCAGTGAGCAATTCTACAAGTCACAGCGTCGGTAATTGTCGCCGGCCGGCTTCTGCGTGACGACGTCGAAGGGCTGCAAGAGACAACACGCTGTGGGCTGTGGCTAGGGCTTTCCATCTCTATATTTCCTGCCGTGGCCGGGACCAGCAGGAGATCGTCAGCACGCAAACCCACCACACTGCCCGCTGTCGTCGGAAGGCTCACGAGTCCCCGCGCGCGGCGGCGGCCACCCCAGCACCATCACCACTGACGAAGACGACGAGAGCTAGCCATGGCGCAGGTGAGCATCGTGACGGCGGCGAGGAGGGAGCTGCAGCAGGCGGACGCACTGAACCCTGACGCCAGGGAGTTCCTCCCGTGGTGGCGCCTCGGGGGCAGCAGGAAGCACCTCTCCGTCGACGCTCCAGAGTTCATCCCGACCACCCTGGGGAAAGTGGCGGCCGCCGCCGCCGCCTGCGGTGTGGTGATAGAACCCCCAAACAAGGCCGGCACGGGGAGAGCAGCCTTGGTAAGCTCGCGTCGTTGATCGCGCCTTCGTTCCTCAATGGCTTCGATCTCCTTGCTTTTTTTTTTTTTTTTTTTTTTTTTTTTTTTGACAACAATCAGAAAGATTCATTGATTAACGGCAAAATGCCGACGTAATGTAATACAGGTCATAGATGGCTGGCTGTAGGAACTTTAGCAGTGTACAGCTGTCAGCATGATTTGGATTGGTACATTCAATAGAAACTCTGCTAGGGGAGGTTTGCTGTGATCTAAAGGCTCCACTAGCTAGAAGATGAGCCAGAGTATTTTTGCTTCTGTCGATTTTCGTCAAGGCGAGCTGCATCCCATTGACATTGTTGAAGAATCTTTGGGTAAAGGGCTTGATCCGCCAATCTGGTGGTTCTTTGTCTCTTGGACCATTGAGGTAATCTGATAGTATTTGACTATCAGTATGGAAAGAGACCGAATCTGCTTGAAGCTTTCTTAGGATTTCCGCAGCAAGTGCAAGTGCTGCAGCCTCACCCATAAGCACAGATGTGCAGTTTGAGAGCTGTGCTTGTACTTCTACTCGGACATTGTTGGTAGTATCAACAATGTGAATTCCGAGTCCTGCCGTAGATGGTTCCTGCAGCAAAGTGTCCGGTGTGGACGATGCATCTGTGTAGCACTGAAAGTGAAAGGTAACATTTGTTGCCCTTGTTGAGACCAGTGCTCGAGAGATCGTTTGTTCGGCCACCCAACTTTCAGTACCTGCATAAGATGAAGGACAAGTGCAACTGTCTTGTTGCAAAGTGTGCCAGTCTCCATGGTGCAAACCAGGAGCCGTCAGCTTTGCAAAGTGTGCCGGTCTCCTTGCTTTTGGTGCTTTTGACTGCTTGTTGCTGTTTCTTCACCTTCCTTCCTTGCTGCTTTCGTTCTTCTGCGTGCTGATTAATTCGATCATATTCTGGGTCGATCATATTCATATCGCTAGCTCTTCCAATCCGATCGGAATCGATCGGTAAAAAGAGACGCAATTGTTTCAGATGGGGGATTCAGATTCGATCAGGCCCGTACGTCGTTCTTAGCAAGTAGCGTGCAGTGGACACGTACATACATAGCGGCAGAATTCAAGGAGCTCTTGTTGCTCCTGGCCAGCTGCTTGAGGTTCCTATTATTTTCTTTTCTAGGGCAGTAGCAGTACTGCAGTAGTGCTACACTTGTTTCGTTCTATGGAGGAAAATCTTTGGGGTTTCCCTCACGAAAGCTAAGGTAGGTTGGGCTTGGGCACAAAGATGCTCTTGGCTGTTGCAATATCTCTGATGCATTTTGTCTGGTTAGATAGTTTCTGTAGCTCTGTCTGAAATTATTACTTTGTGCTTGGTTCTGACACTGATTAATTTGCTGATCCACATATTTTCTATAATTCTATTGAGACTCATGATCTGTGAATTCTGTCCAACATCTATAGTACATACCAGAGAGCAGGAATATTCAGCCTGGCCAGACACTCCAGAAACGTCCGGCACAAAAGCAAGGTAGCGCACAAGGCTCAGTCCTCAGACCCGCTCCCTGAAAAATGGAAGATATATATATGCCAAGTTCCACTGTCCAGCCGCAGCCACACTCAATTCTGCTGATCCTCTCTGACTAGTGCATTGACATCAATGTTTCTATCCGTTCCACCATTTCAAGAGAAACCACCAACCAACAAAAAAAAAAAAAAAAAAAAAAAAAAAAACCTACCTTCATCAGAAAGCCCCTTAGATATGCTCTATCCCTCTCCATATTATATAATTTAACTTATTGTGGTTCTGGGAAGCACTCTACTTGCTGTACAATTCGACGAGTTACGCTAGAAACTTTTTGGTTCCACACAGAGCAATATTCTCTTGGCTTATTTGATTTTAATTTCTTGTGAGTTTCTCTCCTCATGAGAGCAGGTTATTCATACATACCGCCTATTGGTGGCAGAGAGGGTTCATAAAACTGAACATCCCAATTGGGAGGGATTCTCTCAGTGGGTGCTCGTAATGGGGTGCAGATCAGTGATACCGGTATTTGTTGGGTTGGGGGTAGTGTGTTGAATTTGTATATACTACAATTCTTAGCTCACAAAACCTATAGTTTGCTCTCTATTACAATATTAGACATTTCTCACTTATGTTAACTACGGGAAACTCAGCCAATATTTTTGTTACTTGATTGAGTGTAATTGTTGAGTTCATCAACTTTGGTGGTAAACTGTATGAGTATATGCTGCCCATTCATCTAGGGCTAGAACTCAAGGGTCATCTTTTCTTGAGAGAGACACCTGCTTGATGACTGCTTGTATTAATTTGACAGGGTAGGCAGAGGCTGCTATTATGAGGAACTTGCATTTTCTGAGGGCATATACTAGCTTCCAGATTTTGGACCACACTCAATATATACTAGGAATTATGTCCAGTGTTGAATAGTAGTAGTATTGCTTTTGGCATATATGTCTTCGAGTTCAGTTCTTATCTTCTTAATTAAAAACGAATTCTGCAGTCCCAATCAGTTCCAAATTGTGTGCTCCTTTAGTTATGTGGAATTCATTATTATCGCATAGGATGGTCTTGTGATATATATACCAATCTAGCAAGATATATACATCTTCTGTCGCCTTTTATCGAATGCTTCTTTATCTGATGTGATCATTAATTATATTTTTTTTTTACAGAGGAGACCTGTAAACAATAGTCGGCAAGATGCACAATACTCAAGGAATGCATTTTTCAAGTCTCAAAGGTCTCAGTGGGATGAAGCTGTGAAAAGAACAATCTTTGTCCAATATATTGATCACATTGTAAGTCTAGTAGCAAGTTGAGTACTATAAATATTATATAATTATTATAAATGGTATACTTTAAGTCAATTTAATATATTTTTTTCATTCTTGTCTTTGTGGTTCAGGTCACTGAGGAAATGCTGGCTGGTATATTTCGGATCTTTGGGACTGTATGTCCTTTTCAGCTATATGTTGTTTCGTTCATATGTTTAATGATTAAAATATTAGATTGTATGCATATTCTGATCTGTTGCAATGTGCTACATATATATATGTATAACTTTCCCTGCATGTTATCATCTCAAGTTGCTTTGTATAATAAATCGATCTGAGTTAAGATTTAGTTTTTTAGAGTTATGTTGTTTGGAATTGGAATATGAATGCATATATAAGTACATATATAGTAGCACACATGCTGCTTCTTTTCTACATAACAAATAGATAGATGTTAAGTATCTGGTGCCATGGGAATTAGTACAAAAAAAGATCTGAATCCACTATCAAATTGATTTTTTTTGATCAACAAGCATTGTTCTATGAGACGACATATAGATAATCTAAATCTTACCATGCATCATGTTTTGTATAAGATCCTATATTGGCCTATTTGATCAGATTTCTATAGCTTATTTACTTAATACTAAGTTACTTTATAAAGCATTTTAATTTATGCTCAGGTATGTTAGCTAATTAATTACTTCATTTTATATTGTGCTTGAATAGTGATGATCATGATATAGGTGTTTCGTGGTGGTGGAAGGGGGCAGGGGCAGGGGGTGGGGGTGTTGCATTCAACAGAGTAGTTGACCTATGATTTACAGATGAAAGGGTTCTTGTCGTTTGTCCAATACACAATTATATTTGAAAAATACAATTATTTTATTTGCATGGAAGCATCATCTTAGAAATATTTGGATTGCATATGCATGCATTCAATGCACTTTTGTCAGATGGCACATTTCAACATAATTTGATCTAACTCAAACTTTACAAGGCCAAAAGTGGATAATCCAGAAGAGGGCATAGTTGTTATACAAGACACGACAACAACATTGATGAGAACCAATATATTTGTTGTGTGCCATACATATATATGTAGTGAACAAGAACTAGATCGGATGAAACACATTAAAAATTAATCCTTTTTTGTATTATTTCATGATTGTGTCATATGTGTCTGAGTGTGTCGATTTGGTCCATTGTAGTTAAATTGTATCTAGGAAGATTGCAGAGGGCAGGAAATGCATATGCTCCATATATTATAGAATTACCAATTCTACAACTTTTCATATAAAGTGGGTTTATTATGTATGTAGTCCATAACTTGCATCGATCTAGAGATTTTGTAATAATGCTAATATAACATTGCATATTAATGATGTTTTGCTCTGTCTGGTATGACTAGTAGGTTTTGCAAAGTGAAAATCTTAAACAAAGATGAATCAAAGTGAAAACTAAAGGATTTGGTCAAAAAAAGGTGAAAACGTAACTAAAGGATATACAAATTCAGTTTGTTATAACATATGGTTAACTTGTGAGACTCTACACGCTGCACATATATTACACATGCCTTTAAAATGTTTTTCCAATGCACTTTACTGCCCATCACTTGCACTAAAATTCTGCTAGGAGTTGTTTATGATGCTTCTTAGTTCCATGGTATCAAAGGAAGCCATCGAATACTATTTTAAGAAAGAAAATTAATACACAATCAGTATCATTATTGAGCACACAAAAGTTGAATAATATGGAGAATTTGGGAATTGCCATGACCATCTCATATATAACACAATATTGTACATGTGTGCCAACAGGTGGTGGATTGCCGCATTTGTGGACACCCCACTTCTGGTGATGGTCTCAGGTTTGCATTTATAGAGCTTCAACATGAGGGTTAGTTACCCATTTCTGATTCAAATTTTGTCATAATTTGGCATCATAAAAAAATGAATCTTTGGTTAGCACAAACAATTCATTTGTAAAGCAAAATCCGAAGTCGTAATGTTTCAAAACGTTTCAGATGAAGCACTTGCTTCATTATGTCTTGATGGAGCCATTATTGGCTTAACTGCTGTGAGCGTTTCACGCTCAAGGACTGCAATCTGCCCTATTAACCCCAAGTTCCTCCCACAGGTTAGTCATAAGGTTTTATTGCCAAGCTTTGATTTACACCCTAAAGATGTTGTAACGCCTAACAATATACTACATACTGATGTTAGTTGTTTTAATCTTTTGTATGTACAGTCTGACGCTGAATGGGAGACATGCTTGAGGACTATATATTGCACCAATATTAGCAAAAGTGTATGTCTGCTAAATTTTCATTAGTTTCACCTAAATTTGGATTCATAGGCCCATTATCTTTTCTTCACTTCTTATTTTTGCTTATTCCTTGTTCATTTTACAGGTGACAAGTAGTAATCTGAAAGCTTTTTTGTGAAGCGTACTTTGGCAAGGCACAACAATCTAGCAAATCATTTTTGTTGATTATGCAAATGCCACGTACCCTTTTCTGTGTTTTATAGTCAAGACATATAAATTATTTAGCATCTTTTATGTCAATGCATCACAGGTTTGCCGCTTTAAGCTTCTGGATAATGGAGAGCGCTCCACAAATATGGCTTTTATTGAGTTTACTGAGGTACCTAATAGTTAATAAACTTTTTTCTGCACCGAATTTAGTTTGATGAATTGATGGCAATGGAACAACCTACATGACTTATGGGTTTTTGTTTGTATTCTTTATTACTCAGCTATGCTCTTTTTGTGCTCACATTTGGTGAGCTGGTATCTATAATTATGTATGGATCCTCTTAGAAATTTTTATACTCATCATAATATGAGATTAATAAAGATATACCTGTTGTTAGTTTATTACCATCCACACCTCCGACCCATTAAAACTCGCAGATATAAATGATTTCCTTCCTGAGTCATTGGTTTCTCTACAAGCATATATGTAAGACTAATTAGCGTTGGTGTTAGAGGTTGATGATTTGCTACATGTGTTTTAACTACAGGTTTTTTGACAACTATTTTAACTACAGGTTGATGGTGCTATTGCTGCTCTTATGTCTGGCGGCGTTTATGCGGATGGCATTCCTATCAGGTTTGGTGCTACCTTTTATGTTTTTGATTTGTGTTTCTCCTTAGGGACACATTCATTGCTATTCATTTGTGTGCTGGACTACTGATTTGTTGTTGTGTGCTTGTGCTACTTTCCTGGTTTGTAGGATGTGTCCCTCCAAGAGCCCGATAAGGACCTATTGCTTTGGGAGCCCAACTGTGCTGGAAGGCTCATTAGTGGATACTAGTAGCTAATAATAAAGATGGAGTGCGCATGGAAACTATCACCAGAGAGTGGCATTTATATTTAGTAGCGCCACCATGGTGTCATGATCCGGCAATATAATGTTTTTATGAAAACATCATGTCTTACATGATCTGCATGTAACTTTATGAAAACATCATGTGTCTAGCACACTCTCCTTAGGTGCTCCTTGCTCTGCCTAATCTTGCAATGGTCCTCCTTTGATCCCACAGACATTAAGAAGATGGCCCTGCGAAGGTGGATGTCGATTGTTTATGGTTGTTGTTGTCGTTTGGGTCGTTGCTGGTTTGGTTTTACGATTGTGAGGTGGTGGCAAAGGCAAAGTAAGGCGAGGGTTTGTCATTTTGAAGCGGGGTTGGTGGATGAGTTACTGTGTATATGGCCTATGAAGGGTTGAAGTGAAATTTGCAGGTTTGATAGTGTTGATGTAGATTTGTGTACCTTGAAATGGTGGTTTGGAGGTTGGTAGGTATTCCATAGTTTATGGGTGTGTATTGGTAGTTTGGGTTAGGTGGTCGGACGGGTGGCCTTTGCATGTGGTTTACTCATTTTAGAGCTGAGCTTAATTGGGAGTCTTGGAATTCCTTTCCTAGCGAAACAGATGCACTATTTGGTTGTGTGGTCAGAACACCGGCCCAATTTGGAGGTGGCCCAAGAGGGGGCCTATGAGTGCAGAGTGCACATGTTTAGTACCACATTGCTGGTTAAGCAAGGGTGGAGCCAACTTATAAGCCTTTGCCTTCCAGCCATATCACTTTCGGGTTAACCCTTTTACACTAAGCGAGGACGAAAGTGTGTTGTGGTGCTATGTGTACGCGTGCACGCCCCTCGTAAGGGTTGTGCGGTGCGGCTTTGGAGGGCGGGGTGTCACAGTGGCCCTTGCCCAGACCACAAAAATGGCAGTAGATTTTTTATGGGTCTTTAGGTGGCCCAGATTTGCAGTGTTCCTTCTAGCAAAAGTTGCTCTTTGTTGACCGAGGGCTCCTGACCTTTGTGATTTGCTATTGTTTTTGGCCTAGCAGAGGTGTGTTGTCTCTAGCATTGACACTAATTAGTTCTCCATGAGGTTATGGGAGTCTTAGCGGCAATCTCGGTGGAGGTCAAGGTTGGGATCTTTTGTGCCTCAGTTTTCATCCTAAAATTTGCATCTAGTGTGTAGTACTATTTCATCACCTCATGTGGCTCTGTGAGGGTGTTGCCATAGGCTTCCTTACGGAGTAACACAATCCCAACCTTAATCATTTAATACTACAAGGACGAGAACCTCATCGTTATGTTTGGAGTGCAAGCCTTTAGCTAAATGAACCTTCACCAATAATCCTGCAAGGGTTCCCTTTAATTCTCCCTGTTTGTGGCTAAATAGGTCCATTGGGTGATTGGGGGCCATGTTGACACCTTTGAAACTTAGAGCAGAGCTTCCCATGAAGTTCTCCCTAGGATAGGATGTAGCCAGGTCGGAGGTTGGTATACTAGCTCTATGCTATATGTGGCCTCATTGCCTCCTGTTGCTACAATAGCTGCCTCTTTACTCATGATGAATTGACGATGATCGAAATTCTTATTGCACCTTGAAACATCCTGAGGGTTGTAAGCAAGTGGCACCACTAGGTTTGGAGTATTTGGGATAACATGAACTTCGGGTCATATGGCATGGGTAGAGGTTGATTGCTTTGGTTTAGTGAGGGGTTGGTGGGTGCTAAAAATTGGTGTAGGTTAGGTTATGGCTATGGTGGCAGTAGTGGGGATGGTGGTTGATTGATTGGGGATCAGGCATGATGATGGCTTCAGGGTGGAGGTCGGGGTTCAATAGGTGGTTGTTGACATCTCTAACGTCATTACTCACTAAGTTGTCATCCATAGTATGAGATCAGAGGTGCTGGTAATATACGCTACACTTGGAAACTCTAAATAATATATAAATGAAAACTATTTGCAAGCACACATATAAATCACCATTGTAGCATCTCACCCGGGAATATACCAAGTACATTATTTATTTTATCCCCAAGGAAGGCCTGTGAGACTAAAGTTTCTATGGTATAATAAAATATGAATATATAAACTTATGATAAAACCAATCATTCCTATGTTTTTAGTGTGGGCGAGTCAAGATAAATAAATGATAAAGAATAAATGTAACATAATAGTGGTATTCCAGATATAGACAACTGAGACTCAACTAATGTAGTAAGACTAATCATTATGATTTGGTTAAAGTAAAGGATTCTTAAGTTATTCCCACACACTAAGTCATTTGCACACTGGGTCAAATACTCATCTACAGTATAATTACATCATAATTATATAGCATAAGGAACTTCAACTAAGGAGGCTCAAAAACGTAGTCTTCCCCTCCGTCACGACCAGGTTCCCGCTAGCTCTATATAGGGGGATGGACTAGGACACAACGGGATTGTCCGTCCTATGATCTACCACATGACCCGCATATAGAGGGCAGCCATAGGTAAATAATATCTAAGCACCATGCTTAATACATACCACTTAATTCTCTCAAGAATTGAGTTAAGCGCTCTACAATCATATGCTTATAATCATCATCAATCACAACTATATCAAATATATAACTAGAGCAAACTAGGAACATAATAAATAGCAACATAATATTGAAGTAGCACAAAGTCATAAATAAAGAGATACAATGGCAAATTATTAGTCTCTAGATCTAACATATCCGAATCCCGAGCAACTTGCCCAACTCTACTTGAACCTTGCTAGAAATCCTAAACTAAGAACTTGAAGAACTAGAGCTCTACTTCTAATCTCTGGAAACCCTAACTTCTGTCTACTCTTGACAAATGGTTGCAGGATGCCTTTGGGGGTCGTGGTCCATATTTGTATCCCGGTGGAAGGAATGTCGGCCCTCAAATCAAACCGACCTTGTCTTGTGGCTGAGATGCATCTTCAAAGGCGGTGGAGGAATACTCTACAGGCCCGCGGGCAGAGCCTTAGGGGGGGGTGTCCTGGCGACATGGAGGTGGGACCAGCCGCCCCCACCTATCAGCTTCTCGGCCTTCCGTCGTAGAGTGTCTTCTAGTGTATTTACAAATTGGCCTCACCTAACATGTCGTTCCTCAGTGGTGAGGTGTTGCATATGAAGGGCGTTCCCCAACAGACAGCAGCCAATAGCCAATTGTCATCGCCATCTTCTTCACCTTGGCCAGACTGTCCACCTAGCACATTTGAACCCTCCACAGAAAGCACTTGTCCGGAACATGAACACCAATTTAATTTCCTCACCTATGGACAATCCACACTGCATCAAAAATGTTTTAACTCTATATATCTTCTTCGCCCTTGATCGCATTTGAGTCAAAACTTGATTCTTTGAAGTAGCTCTCTTGACCATTTGTTCACAAAGATGGCATCTCTACAGTCGTGGTGCACTTGGTCGAGCTCAAAACACACAGATTCCCTTTGATGATACTTCACTATTGAAAGATCATTCACATCGTAAGTCCTTGGTCGCCTTCTCTTCAATATTGAGGCCTCATGCATTGTAACCTAGGTTATTAAAATAGGGTGCCATACCTTGCACATGGAGGATGCATACAAAATAGGATTCAAGACAACTAAACTAACAGTCTATAAGCCTTAGGAATTGAAGATCTTCACTCTCTATTCATAATTATATTATATAGATAGATAGACCAATACATGATTAGCTCCACTTCGTAAGTAAGGCTACTATTACTAATGAATTTACAAATTCCATTCTATCCTTCGATGAATGTTTGCAGATTGTAACGGAATGGTTGATCGTTTTCACGGTAGATATGGCTTTCTACCGTGCGGCATGGGCATGGAACAAACATTTCCACAAACTTGTTGCTGACTTTTACAGCGAGTGGACTTTTACAGGAAACCTTGAGTTTCTAATTGTTTTGGCAATCAAACAAATTCCAAAAAGAAACAAATCTATTTCCAGAAATCCAAATCTGCTCGAAGTTTCCAGCAACTAGAACTATCAGTTAGGAGGCCACAATATTGCATATTATATTATATTAAATATAATTTGCTTAGATTTATCTCCTCCATTCCAATTATAAGTCGCTTTGACTTTTTGGATGAACAAAAAAAAATTAAAGCGACTCAAGATTTGGAATAGAGGAATGTTAAAAATATGCACAAGGTAATTAAAAAAAGGGGGGGGGGTCAGGCATATTTCAGGATATTTATTATCATATATGTCTGATGTCTCTCAGGAACCGGACGTACCAAAGAAAAAATTTACATGTGGGTTCATCATCACAGCTCAACTAGAGTAATGTACATCAGACTCTTGACACACGTCTATCATCGAAGGATATTTGGAAATCCAAAGTCCACTCCCTCAATTCACCTCAGCAGCTCCACCGAACGAAATTTCTTACCAGGCAAGCATGCATTATGCAAAGAAAAGATCATGCTCCACTTGCATATGCACGGGTCCACTCTTTGGCTGTGTCATTCAAGAATTCCATGAGCTAAAAAAGTTCATCCAGATTATGCAGCTCAAACCTGAACAAGATTGGTTATTCCCTCACCTGTTTCTACAGCTTCAGCTTCATTAGCCTTCCAGTGCTTCGCCACATTGTCGGCAAGCGGGTCATCAGGGTTTGGAGCACTAAGCAATGCCTGGATACTGAAAACCAGAAACATCAAGTGCAAAAAGAAATGCGCTGGTCAGCTAAGATTAAGTTACCCAAACCCACTTAATTGTTCTCTCTGATCTTATTTTAGCAAAAATCAAGCTAAACATAAACACCAGCAGCTCTGAAGGTGAAGGCTGTGAAGCAGGCATATGTGCTTTCTGCATCTCTACTTATGTTATGGTTTTGAGATATCATATGAGAACGGATTGTGACTGGAGACAAAGGGCACGTTTGGTTCTGAGCAGCACCTGGCCTCGCCGCCTTGCCCTGCTGGCTCGAGAACCGAGATGCTTGCCCATGCAGGAGAGCCGTTTTTTGCCTCTCCCACGCCAGCCAGTCCAATCTCGTTGGCACGAGCCCAACGCCGCATAGGCAAAGGAACCAAACTACAGGCTTGCTAAAAAAATCTAGCTGGGTAAGGTTAGCAGTGTTGGGAGAAGAAACCAAATGTGCCAAAGTTCCGTAAAAGTGTAAACAGTGGCAGCTCTGAAAGTAGTGAAGCAGACACAAGCGCTGTGTGGATTCGCTAACAAGCACTCGTGGTCAAAGGTTGATTTGCTAACATGTAAAAGGTTCCCCCGTTCTAACAGTGGATCTAACAAATAACATACAGCGGTGCCAAGTGGCAACAAGTGCAGTCTCCTCCACTGTACAATGTGCACACACCATCCACTTTATGAATGCATGCAGTATAAGGCTTGGTTAATTAGTGCATCCTATAGCACATTCCTGCCTTTTAGTGGCCAACAACTAAGTGCACACAAGCCCTGAAGTTGCACATTTGCCACCATGTAGTGTCTCATAATGCTGTAAACTTATAATGGCCACGGGATCAGCAAGCCCTTCCAGGAATCATATAGCTTGTTTAGTGGAACTGCTACACGGTTTCTACTTTCAAAAATCAGTATGACCTCTTTGCAAACAGAACACCAAATGAATCAGACTGAAATTAACATAGAAAAACAGTGTGTAGTGTCTCATAATGCTGTAAATTTATAATGGCCATGGGGATCAGCAAGCCCTTCCAGGAATCATATAGCTTGTTTAGTGGAACTGCTACACGGTTTCTACTTTCAAAAATCAGTATGACCTCTTTGCAAACAAAACACCAAATGAATCAGACTGAAATTAACATAGAAAAACAGTGAAGCATAAATACCAACCTCAGTAAAACTGTTCGAATCTGAAGGGCAGGACTCCACTTGTCCTTCAAAATATCAAGGCATATCCTACCAAGCTGTATGAGTGTGAGTATTAAGCAGTATAGTATTACTCAATGCCAAGTGGAAGCACAGGGTAACTTACCTTGTCAATGTTAGGGTGATAAATTTTTGTGAGAAAGTTTAACCTGTTATCAGTAATGAATCAGGACTTCAGAAACCACAAGTGTATAAATTATCTTATATCCTCAACCGATCTAACCAAGATATAAAAATATTTACGAAAGCAATAGAGGACAAATCTAAGTCAGTAAAACAGAAATATGAATGATGTTATACAAGTGTCCTGAAATCACTAATATTTGTAAAATTCTTGAGTGGCTGGGCTCACAAAAAAAAACTCATATGATGATTTCCATCAATTTAATGTGAAGTTGAAATCTGAATTTGATGCACTCTACAACTCATCCTACATTTAACTTGACAAATATCAGCAGCAGAACTATTTAGTACTTATTAGCAATTTGTAGAACCATAGAAGCATAGCATTCAAATCCTAGTCAAGAGTAGAGTAGTAATGAAATACCTTTGGTGGAGCCATTGGATATTCTTCAGGCAAGAATAACTCGAGCTTGAAAACTCCTCCCTAACAATTAGTCCAATCAAAATTATTAGATAGAGACCATATTAGAAAGCACAAAAGAGGCGAATACCAGTGCTTTTTTTTTTGTTTACTTTAAACAGGGCAGCGAGGATACATTAGTGGCAGTAAATAGTCACATGAGACAGAGTAAACATATCAGAATATCCAGGGAAATGAAGGAGACATGCACAACACAAGGAAAGCCAACAAGGATGACTTGTTCACCAGCATTCGCAAAGATAATTTGGTTCTTAATTAGACAAATTAATAGCAAACACTTTCCAAATATGTACAGTTAAAAGATAAAAATCCTAGTGACGCCTAATTTGCTCAGTGTGAGTGTTAGCCATTGGCCCCTCATCAATTTAACCAATGCCTCTTCAATCAGCCAGTCAACCCAAACCACCATACATTGTCCTTGCATTGTCTCCTCACAATTAACAACAGCCGTTTCATTCCATGCCCAGTCAAAGCCATTCAACTCCACCTGCACTGTTACCCCTTGATTTCTCAGACCTGCACCCAACTGCACAAATACTGCTGTCAAACCTGGAGCATGGCTGCATCGGCCTATGGTGAATCTGTTCCAGAAACACTGCCAAGAAGGACCATGCTACATATTGACAAATAGAAGCCACAAATGTCTCTGGGGGCATGGAGACCATGGGCAAACTGGCTGATAAAGAGGTGCTCATTCGTTGGGAAACCATCAGCTGAGAATGATTGTTGGGAAACCATGAACAATCAGCTGAGAATGATTGTTGGGAAACCATGAACAATCAGCTGAGAATAATTGTTGGGAAACCATGAAGGAGAGGTGCGCATTCGTGTTGAAAGAGCAAGCAAATAGAAAGGAGGTGATGTGCAATGGCACTTTGTGCCATGAGGTAAGAGCATCTCCGAGAGTTCCCTAAACATCCTCCTAATTTTTGTTTTTTAGAAAGACGAGGAAAAATCCCTCTCCAACAACTCCAAATATCTACTTCTTATCTTTTTAGGACTTGGGAAATCCCATCTCCTTCCGCTGTAACTTTGCGCATCTCCTCCAAGCCGCTGAAAACTTCTCCGCGTGAAGCTTCGCCGTGACTCCTCTTTCCCCGCGCTCCTCCATCGCTACTTCTTCCATTGGCACCGCTTCCTCCATTGCAAGTTCCGTGACTCCGGTAGAACCATAGAAGACGCCATCATCCATCGGGCAGGTCCACGATAGACGATCGACGAGGTACACACTCCTATCTACCCCGGCGATGAGTCCGGCCCAGGTGAGGTTGGATGATAAGTCCGACACACCGATCCAGATTCCCCGAATCCCGCAATCTTAGCACCGAAAGCCAAAATTCGACGCGACCAATCCGCTACAACGCCACTAGGGCCTCTTGTTACGCCCGACAATCTTAGCACCGCACTCCGGGCGTACTCCACTCGAGGGGAAAGGCCCAATCTCCCTAAAAGACTAGTATGATAGGGGAAGGGTGGCTCTCCCTTTTTAAGGTGACTTCCTCCTCCCAAGCTAAGCAAAGTGGGATTATTCAGAGGCTCACACGGCCGCCGTCCGACTACAACCGGGCCACGGCCCATCTAGTGTTGTGTCTTTGCCAACGAGTAATAGTGGAGGAGATGTCTTATCTAGTGTCGCGCCTTTGACAACGAGTAATAGTGGAGGAGATGTCCTCATCACCTGCTATATGCCTTGTGATTGTTGCGCCGGCCGCCATGGATTTGGTACTGCTGCCGCCACTAGGTTTTGGCTGTGTGGTTCTTGCCGCCGCCCGGGATTGGCCGTAGTTAGGTTTGCTGCTGCTGGCGTGTACATGCTGCTACCGCCCGCGGATGGCATACGTGCGGTGCGTGCTGATGGCGGTTGGTGCTCTTGGCCTGCTGATGGCGCACGTGTATGTGCTGATCCTTGACTGGTGGTGGCTGGCATCGTAGATTAGCTAATGGGCAGCCCTGCTATGCCATATTCAGATCATCAACAGAAACATAGATGAATACTGTTTATTTGATCTGCTGCATCTGTGCTATCATTTAAGTTGAAGAAAAATTTACTTTTGAATGATTTAAGTTATATGTATCCCTGTATATAAATCTAATGGCCTGGGCGCCTGCTGCTCGGCTAGCTTGTGCATATGTGCAGGCCCCTTGTGCATATGTGCAGCCCCTTGCAATGCTCGGCCTGCCTGCATACTACTGCTCCCTGCCTGCCAGCCGGCCTGACTGCCTGCAAACCGCTGCTGTTGCTGCTTGACTGTCGCCTGCGGTCAGCCTGCCAGGAGGAGGGCGTGGCCAGTTGGAAGGTCTGCGCAGCTCACTGGGTGGTCGCCACCGGTGGCTGGAAGATGGTGGTGATGGCAGGGAAGTCGCGACCTCAAGGGTTCGCCACACCCATGAGTTTCCCGTGATGGAAAAAAAAAAAAACAAAATAATTGATGTTGGACAAAAATTGATTTTTTTTTTTTTGTAGATGTCATTTATTAGAAACTCTTGGAGACCTTCTTTTGTCCTCCCCAAATCTTTTTAGGAGTTGCCAAACTACAAGTATTTAGGAGAAAAAAGTAGGGAACTGTTGGACATGCTCTAAGAGGCTAGAACCACAGAATCGAGAGAAGAGAGGGAGACCAGTGGAGGCATGCACAGCTTTCCAAAACTTATGTTCCCAAAAATCATCAGATCACAGAAGAGGCAAATGAAAATGGAGGCGGCGATACAAATTAGGCAGTGAAAAAAATCTTAATAACACTTCTTCAATGTTATTGAAATGAGATAATGAGACTTAATGGTATTTGACTAATATTTTTAGTTTCTGAATGATATGGAACGGAGTAAAATTTTCCAATTACATAAACTCCATCTACCATTTCCAAAGCCAGTTATCATATACCAGATGTGTGAGGTGATTAACAGAGGAACAAGAGGAAAAGATTCCTCACCCTCATATGGCGACTGCGACGGTCCAAGGATCATGACATTGAAGTAGCGCATGTTCTCCCTCTGATGGCGAGGCACTGATTCCTGAGCTGCAAAACAGCAGGCCAACAACCCTGGAAACATCAACACGCCATCCAAAAAAACTCGCAAAAAAAATTAACAATCAAGACAAGATAGGGAAACAGTCTTCGCACAGTTAACCGTTTCTAAAATTAGACATTCTAGCATTTCTTTAGCTAAAATTAATGAAAAACAAAAGGTACTTTTGAGGATAATCAATCATCTTGCTGTAACTCTGAATCCTAGGGAGGGAAAGGAATCAAAAGGAAAGAAGCATCAAGACATCTTGTCGTGTGCAGAGCATCTCACCTGGCTCGCTGAGCAGCCGCTGCGTCTCCTGCGGGAAGCAAACCACCCAAAATATCACCATGTTTGCATCAAAACAAAAAGATGGAAGAAAAGCGAATTTCGATTGAGCGACATGGCTCCTCACCTTGATGATGCGGCGGGGAGGTTGCTGTTGGCCATGGGGAACGGATGAAGTGGTTCAGACTAGGGTTCGGCTGTACTTGGGATCACGGCGGCGGCAGCGATAGATTGGGGGCGGCGGCAGCGGAAGAGAATGTTTGTTTGTTTGGGGTGTGCATCCAGGTCCCTGGCATTTATGGATTTTACAGATGCAGGACGCGACGAGGAATTTATATTTTGTTTGTCGCTCGTTTTCAAATATCTTGGCAAATATACGCCGCAAGTTGCGAATCGAGCAAAACGATGATTGAAATTATATTTTTAATTATTTTTAAATAAAGCTATGTATATTTAGATACATAACAAAAATCCATACATCTAAAATTTCGTTCACCTCTTTTTCTTTTGCCCTCTTATATGGACTTTAATTGGCCTGTTATTACTCCCCGATTCACCAAATCCCACCAACTGATGGACGCCGTGTGACCCTCGAAGAAAAGTTAAGAGCAGAGTAGTAGGAGCCGTGGACAAGCCCCGCTAGCCGCATGGCCAGTTGATGCGCCCGTGGCTCATGCAAATTATTTCCGATGACGGCCAGGTGCGGTGCGGCGAGGCCTTGGCAGATGGCCGGACTGCCGGAGCCGAGATCGTTTCAAAGACTCGCAAACGTGTCTAGATTATTAGAAGCGCCCTACGTGTGTTTACTTTTTTTTTTCCCCTTTTCGTTTTTATATTTTTTTTTTTTTTTTTGTTTTTTTTTTTATTTGGTGGCCAAGAAGGATACTTTTCGGTATTTAGGATCTATGCTACGTGAAGGATGGCGACATTGATGAAGATGTTAGACATAGAATCGCAGCAGTTAGCTAAAAGTGGCGTCAAGCTTCCGCATCCTATGTGACAAGAAGGTACCACGAAGCTAAAAGGGAAGTTCTATAGGACAAAGGATTCGCCTGGCGATGTTTGTATGGTCTTGAATGTTGGCCTACAAAAGGCGACATGTCCAACAACTAAGTGTGACCGAGATGCGTATGTTGCGTTGGTTTTGCGGGCATACTAGAAGGGATAGAGTTCGAATGAAGATATTCGGGATAGGGTCGGGGTGGCTCCTATCGAGGGAGAAATTGATTCAACATCGGTTGAGATGGTTTGGACATGTTCAACGGAGGCCTCCCGAGGGCCCGGTGCGTAGTGGAGTTCTAGAGCGGGTAGATAATGTAAAGAGAGGTAGAGGTCGACCTAGACCTGACTTGGGGACGAGGCGGTTAAGCGAGACCTTAAGGAGTGGAATATCTCCAAGGATTTAGTTTTGGGCGGGGAGCGCTTGGAGGCTAGCTATTAACGTGCTCGAACCATGACTTTGTTTCCTTTTCTATCTACCCTATCTTTATCCTTCGTCTTGTGCCTTCTAATGCTCTTTTGTAATTGTTTCATATGGGTTTCATCTCTAGCCTACCCCAACTAGCTTGGGACTAAAGGCTATGTTGTTGTTGTTGTTGTTGTTGTTTTTTTTTTTTTTTTTTCTTTTCCGTTTTATATTATTCCCTATTTCTATTTTATTTGATTTTATTTTATTCATTTTCTTTTTTATTCTCTCTTTTTTATTTTTACTAGAAAAAATGTTTGTGCGTTGAAACGGGTATATACGTACCATCATTGTGTATGTCGGTTAGTATAGTACCATATTGTATCTGTAGCTATGAAAAACCAGATCAAATATATCGTCCGATCTCACCCATTAGAGTTGGGAGGAGGGGTGTATGGGCTTGAGCAAGCGTTTAAAGGCTATATATGGGTGTATCTTCAATAGGGATGAAAACAGATTGGATACGAGTGGATATCGCCGGATTCGGATTTGAACATGAATGAGAACCGAATCAAGGTCATCATGATTTAGATCGCGACCGACACCAAAGCCGCTATCGAAAGCACCGCTATGCGGCTAGTCGTGCCAAGACTCGCCAAGCGCCCGCCCTGAGAGATCTTGACGCCACCATTGCTGACTATTGCTCGCCGCAACCACTCAACTTGGCCAAGGGCTCGCCATAAGCGGGAATATGACTTAGTCTATGGAACAGTACGACACGCAATCCCTACCGGCCCTGACCCAGGCGTCAGCCTCATAGGGGAATTGCTGGGCATACACGGAATCGTACACAGGATATTAAAAACATAAGCTATTTATTACATAAAAATTTCTAGAAAAATTACAAATAAACTAGATTAATCATAGATCATATTAAAATAGATTTCACCCATGTTAGTTAGATAAAATTGTAGAAATAATAAAAATACATGCAAGAACGCCATACAATATATCCCGGCAAACTTCAAAATGAAACAAAATTATGGACCCTTGAAGTTTGAATCAGTGATATTGATATATTTGTGAATCACCCGTTGTGTAAACGCACGGGCACTTTTGCTAGTCTTTTTACGTATTTGAGAAAATTGAGAATCCAATTTACGTGCATCCCCACCAGAGTCGAAGGAGACAGTGGCGGCCTCCCTCTCATCCTCTCCCTTTTCTTTCTAATCTGGCGGGCATAGAAGGGGTTATAGGGCAGGTAGGCAAGTCAGGCGGTGGGGATACAGGAGAGCAGCTTCATGTGTCTGGTAGTGTGGTGGAGGCGGCCAGGCCAAGTCAGGAGGGGGTGTCGCGACTATTCTCGCCAGAGTTGGAGAAGAAGGCAGCGGCGGTAGGGCGAGGGAGGCTGCAACAGGCGCACTAGGGTCTCACCAAGCTCCGCGGCCATAGTCCCACCCCCTCCGAGCTGTCGGGTCCGGGAGAAAGATGTCCTGGCCGTTGCATAAAGATTGCACGGACAAGACTCGTTTTCTAGCGCCTATTATCAAGAAACATGAAAACATATACCCTGATTCTTAAATGTGCTGTGCAGTTATTTCATCCTATATATATTATATTTTTTATATACGGTTCTAACTGAAATGTGTGATATTGACTGCACACTACACTACTACAGTGCACTTCTGATGACCCATAGGTAAGCTGCAGGCAACAGATTGTAAAGGAACAAGAAACAATTCACAGCCTGCCTGCAAAATGAATGAAAAAAAAAAACAGATACCATAATTTAATTAGGCTGTAGACATGTTCCATTATCGCATGGTAAAGTTCCAGCACAACACTCACTGTTAAGAAAAACAAGTATGATCGTTGTCTCCCTTTTATTTACCACCACTTTGGCGTGCATCGCCATTATTTCCTCACGGTGCAGAGAGACGGCCGAAGATGCAGCAGCTAAATCTGTGAAATATAAAGGACCTAAAGCCCATGATCATGAAAAGAAAAAAAAATCCCTTCTTTGTGTTTTAGCCGGTGTTCTGGAGACCGGCTGCTATGCCCTTCATGGTCAGGATGAGGGTGTCTTCCAGCCCTGGTGCGTATTCGCTGCCAGGGTTCAGCTTCACCAGCTCCGCAGCCGCCTTGGTTGAGTCCATGATCTCCTTGGAGAGGTGGGGGCGCAATGCGACATGGTAGTCTGGGTCACGGATCCGCTTCAGGGTGTAGGCCTGGCAGACGTTCAGGGTGGTGATATATGCGGCACGGAGGCGGAGCCGCTGCTTCAGGTAAGGGTCACCTTCCAGGAGATCCCTGTGCCCAGCAACCTGAGAGAGAAGAGCAAAACAGAGTCCATTGTATTGTAAAAAGATATCTACTAGAATGGTAGTTGAACGAAGTGCAAGAAATGTATCAATGTGTCTTTTGGCCAACAGACCTGAAGTAGAAGTTGTTGGGTTTCTTCATAGTTGACCCTCAGCTTCTCACCCAATGGATGAAGTTCCTCTGAAACAAGGAGTTTGTCATACAGTGCGGCAATGCCAGGGTTACCCTTGGCGAACACCATCTCCACCAGATCAATAGTGACCCTGAAAAACGGCCCCTTTCGTTGTACATTTCCTGGAGCATGTGGAGGTTCCTGATGTCCTTCTGGAGGACATGCTTGAATGCGCCACCAAATCCTAGCCAGACCGGAGGTGGAACCGTGTTTGTGTCCAAGCAAAGATCCATGGGATTGCTCGGAGTGACTCGATACCTCCACTCGGCTTTCTCTTGATGGCCTGCTTCCTATGTTCATCCTACCATACTCTGTTTCAGGTGTTGCCTGTCAACACAAACATCTTAAAGTAAATATTCGCTAAATGTAGGTTCAAATCAAATTCTTCAGTAACCATTTTAGTTAGGCTTGCAAAAAATATAGTTTTGCAGTAAATCATTGTGCTACATTCATATTAAGTATATCAGGTCATCTATTTCAAAAGTTTAATTTTTCAGCTTATGTTGCTGTAGTATGGCAATGGATGAGAGTAAGGACTTACAAGGCGGAAACTTTCGACAAAACGTGGCTCTTTGAAGACGATGGACCGATATTCCTCAGTTGCTACAACTGCCATCTCATCAAGAAGGGCTCGCCATTCTGGCTTTGGTGCATTTGGCGGGTGCATGCCATGCTCCAGGGTAGCAGCTGTGAAACGTTGCAGTGTCCTAAAGCACAAGTGCTCCTCACCAAATGACTGCTCAATGACTTCACCTTGGACAGTGACCGGAGTGATCCATGGATCGTGTCTGGTGGCTGGGACAAGATGGCAAGGTGAGTGGGACCACCGCCCCTTCCAACAGTCCCACCACGCCCATGGAACATCGTCAACTTCACAATCAAGTCCTTAGCAACCTTGATGAGTTCCTCCTGAGCTTTGTATAGCTGCCAAGCTGCCGAGGAGGCTTACCCGCATCTTTGCCTGAATCTGAATACCCAATCATGACCTCCTGCTTGCCATTGATCCTCTGTCTATACCAGTCTATTGAGAACAGTCTGGCCAATGCAGCCGAGCAGCCTCAAGATCGGCCAACTTCTCAAACAGTGGGACTACTCTAAGTGGTGTCTTCACATGACACTCACGTTGGAGGAGCTCAACAGCAAGGACGCCTGAAGGAGCTGTTGCCATGGAAATGATATAAGCACCAAAATTGTCAGCAGGAAGCTCAGCAATAACGTGGAATGTGTCTAGAACATCAGCAATCTCCTCGGTCTTGGGAAGGTCTGGGCCAAACAGAGGGCTTTCCATTAAGTTCAGACAGTAGCCATTCTTGGCGGCGTTCTTCTGACCACTCACGGTAAGATCCTATCCCCAGGTATGTAGTGATGGCATCAAGGACATCAGTATGCCTATCTGATTCTTGCCTAATGTCAAGCCTCACAAGGGAGAGTCCAAAGGTGGAGACTTGACCTTAAGAAATCCAGAAGGCTTCCATCAGCAATTACACGGTCACCACAAGCACAGAGTGATCTGTAACATAACTCCAAAGGGCTCCAACAGCTGCAAAAGATGGCAGCTACAGATAAGAACCCACTGAGGAAAAACAAAAATCAATGTTACTTTCTGAAGATTGCTGATTAATTCTCAACCTGCTCAACAGTTGTCAATGTCGCCTTCCTCAGGAATATCAGAATGTCCATTGGATAAAAGCTCTCGTGAGCGTTCACGCAGTGTTGTAGAGTTTATCCCTGACATCACTCAGTATCACCCGATATGGCTCATTTGGAGGAACTTTCTTCCAAAAAACTCTACAGCAGAAACAAAGAAGGAAAAAAATCATTACAATGCCAAAAATATGGCCTAATAACAACAGGCCATCATTAAGAAGACCCAATGATATCACAGTAGCTACCTATGTAATGCTTGGCATCCTTCTTAGTGGAGCGATGCAGCTCATCAGCTCGCATGCAAGAGCTCATCATTGCATCGCCACATAGACAACTGCAAGAATTTCAACTTATCAAATTCAATCATCTGATAGAAATGATGTTATAAAGTATTAACTATACTCTGACTATGAAAATAATAGCAACCTCAAACATGAGATCCTCAATCTGAGAGCAGTACAAGTTTGACGCCATCATCCTAGCAAGCAAGCATACATCCCTGGTAACCTCTGGTGTCACTCTTGGATTTCCTGCATTTGCAGAAACATTGCTTTAGAAAACAAAGGACAGAGGTGCAGACTGCAGACACAAGGGCAATGAATAGTCATCTTCCCAACCACTAGCAACAAAGATAATAATAATAGGTGTTGTAAATACAACATATTTAATAATGCCATGATAAAACAAAAGAAAAATATGTAGAGATGTCACTCACCATCACGATCTCCTCCCATCCAAGAAAGAGAACTGAATAAGAGGTGCATTGTAAGGTACACGCTCGTTAATCCCAATGTTCTTCAATGCAGTATCAACCCGGGCGCAAGAACTTTGGAACACCTTTCCAAATTGTTTCATGGAAGTAGCTCATACCAGCACGCATTTCATCTTGGGAGTGGGCTGCGTTCTTCGGATCTCATCAGTTCTAAAGGCAGCTTGGATCTTGAAAAGAAAAGAGAGAGGAGTTCAGGTAACAGATTAAGAATCGATCCCTTTGGTCTCAAGCTTCACAGAATTCCATGAGTTGACATTAATAAATATTAGACTGAAATAAGTACCTCTCTCTGCAGAGCCTCATCAAGTTCCTGCTTATCATCTGGAGTGATATCTTTTGAGTAAAGTTGAACCAAACAGTTGCGTATCCTGATAAGAATGTTGGGATCAAGATTAAGCTAAAAACGAAGGTGTGCTTGTCAACTACAATGCAACCACCGTTTGACAAACTAACCTCGAGTGTTTCTGAAGCAGTGACCTCCGCACAGACTGTGTTGGATGTGCAGTCAAAACCAGATCAACAGTCTGGCTCTTGAGGGCATCAAATACCTCAGCAGGTGACTTCTTCAGGTCAACAACAAGCCTCTTAAGTGTTTCCTCAATGTCAGATTCTGTGATTGCCGAAGTTCTCATCAGCAAAAGTCTCCCTTCTTGAGCTTGATTCTCCTCCTGTATGCTATCTGGACTTCCTCAGCCAAGTTGGCCAAGTTAAGCATGTGAGAGAAAGACTTGGCGATCACAATAGAGTCCCCAGGATCCAAGCTCGTTATCATCTTCCCAAGCTCATCAAGCTTTTGCAAGTCATGTTTTGTTTCATACTCAGCAGCTACCTCATAGCACTCTTGAACCTAATCAGCAAGATGACTCGATTAATGACCATACATGATTTAGAGAGAGAGAGAGAGAGAGAGAGAGAGAGAAGATCTGTCGGTTTCTGAATTTTGTTACTACCATACTCAATCCACATATCAGTTCCAAATAAATTTACATATGCTGATTTACTATGGCAAAGTATTGTTTGCTGCCAACTGGCCATGCCAAATAAATTTAATATGTTAAGTCACACTTTCTGAACAATGCAAGAACTTAGCCTTAATATGCCCACTCCAATGGAGGCTTTATTCTGAACCATCCAAAATTTTTCATAGTTTGTCTATTATACTGTACTTGTCGCACGTTCTAGGTGTCCATGTCTGTCAGGGAAGGTGCTAGAAAGATGACAGGGGTTCACGTGCTATGAACTGCAATCAGCTGTAAAGTTAAGTTGCTAGAGATAAAGTTTGTTTGTCAACTTTAGGTTGCCATCCAAAAGGAAAAGTCAATAAATCAAAATATGACGTGGAATCTGCAGGTTTTATTTTGCAATCAATCAATAGGTCCAAAAGTCAGTTGATGGACCAGGAAAGGTCCACACTTGTTACAGATGGATTTTCTTTTCCACAGATGAAAGTCATTTTTCTATCGACATGATTGAGATCAAAATTCGAACCATATCCAACCAATCAATCAAAAATCGAGATGGTCAGTCTCCTTTGTCACTGAAAAAGTACTAATCAATCTTTGAGCAATAACCAAAAAAAAAAAAATGATCACTAGGAAGGATCAATCCAGCACCTGATCATCCACTATGATTCATATTTTAGTGTAAAATATTACGCTATTTGACAACACCAAATTAAGCAGCAAGTCAATCACCTTGGAGGTAAACTTAAACCTGAAGTGTTAATCACTTAATCTGAAGTGTGGACTCTAAAGTCAACCACACTCCCCAATACTACTCAAGCTGCGCTCTAAAAGAATCGTATGAACAGAAAACAAAAGAACAAAAGAAGGCATTAATTTCATGCCTTTTCTTTTACGAAATATTGATACTTGTGCACTGTTTTTTTTTCTTCTCACGAACAAGAAAAAAAAAAAAGTAAAAAAAATAGAAGATTAAATACATAAAAGTAAAATAACAGGTACAGGCCACAGGACTGAACAAGATTACTTGGATCCAACCCAAGATTAAAGCTGCATCGCAAGCCCGAACCAGTATATTATAAATAAAACAAAAGAAGAACAAGAAAGTAGGAGGAGAGGTACCATCTCCTTGAGGTCTTCGCCGTGGAGGTCCTGGAGGATGTCGAGGAAGCGGTCGAGGAGGAGCGCGTCGTACTCGATGAGCTTATCGTCCTCCGAGACCTTCCCCGGCACCAGCATCCGCAGCTGCGCGTCGATCGACGACAGCCGTTCCATCTTCGCCCCTAAGGCCGCCATGTCGATCGGTCCCCGGCCTAGTCCCAATGCTAAGCGCTGGCGCCGGCAGTGGATTCGGTTCAAGAAGGCAGGGAGGAGAAGAGAGGATTGTAAGAGGAGCGGATTGTGGCGGCCAATTTTTTTATAGAAGACGGAGGAAGGATGGATAGCATTTAGCCAAGCGAATGTACGGGATGCACATTATTATTTTAGATTATCGATTAATTTGCAAGCGAAGAACAGGAACAACCTATTCTATACTGATCGAGAGACATCTGTGCTGTGTGTCCACGTGGACGGCTACGATTTACTTTCCCAAAGGAGAACCGACACTTGAACAAGGCTGATCTGTTCATGGTCTCCAACGTTGAAATGGGAATTATTATTTGTTTACACTACTGGGGACACATTTTTCAATTTTTTTAGATATATCTTAGTATGTGTGAAGATGTATAATAAATAAAAAGCTTTGTAACAAAAAAAATCAGAACAACTTACTATAATTTAAACCAAACAGAGAGTATAACTAAATTCAAGATGGCAAATTATTTAGTTAGAGTTTGAATTGTCTACAGGAATTTTGAAGCAATTACTTATACAAGGACAATTGTGATACATATGCAAAAAAGACGGCCGCAGTTACATCAATGTAAGATGGAGACCTTTCGATCGGAAGATCGTGTAGTAGTTGCACTTTGCTTTAGCTAGCTGGTTCGCGCCAAACTTTATGAAAAAAGGGCTTCCATTTTTTCCACGTAATAAATCAAAGCTCACATGGTTTGGCATGAATTTCTCACATTCTTTTTACCTTTTTCCTAAAGCATTTGTGGAGAACACGAGTAAAAATCTTTGTAGCGCTTACATCTAACCGACTAGCCCCTGTTGACATAAAGAGAGGATGGACGCAACCCTTGATATCCACTAAATTGATATGTAAGACGCAAATAAACATCAAACTAGATATGTTGCGGATTTGTTGTACCTAATTAGAAAATATGTCTTTATTACATATCATCTTCTGTATGTTTGATAAAGAAAAATTGAAAAAACACATGTATAAATCTAATATGGTTGTCCTTTCCGGCTAGATTGGGCCGAGGCGACACGTGAATTTGGAGAGATTGGAGGAGAAGGAGGGCGGCGATGGTGGTAGTGGTGGCGTGGGGGGCGCGGCGGTGGCCTTGGCCGGCCCGCATGGGCGCGGCGTGAATTGGGGTAGCCTTGTGGCGGGCGCTGGGGTGGGGGGGGGGGGGCGGGGAGCACTGCGTGGGAGAGAGAGGAAGCAGGAAGATGGGATAAAAATTCTTTTATTTGCTTGTTTGCCCGAAGATTCTGAGACCCTTTACTTATATAGGAATTTATGGGGACTTGTATCTCAAGCAATCTCTCTAAAGGTTTCCTTATAGATTGGAATACCTTTTACAAGCATATCCTATTTATTTATTTTTCCTAATAAAGGGTCTCCCTTATAGATGAGATAGCCCCTTGCACACCAAAACACTAAAAGATAATTCTATATATTTTTTTCCTCCTTTATCTCGAATTAATTAGTTGTCAAGAATCCAGCGGAAGGGAGGGAGGACGGCGGCCTTGGCCTTGCCTGAAGGCTGGGGCGCCCCTTGGGCCGATGGGGCGCCTGTCCTCCCAGGCCCTATTTCCAGGTTATGACAATGGTTCTCACACATGCATCCATCCCTCTAACTTCCTAGCTGGGCCATTTGATTTAGTACTACCTCTATCAAAAGGAATACAATTTTAAGTGTATCCTGGTTAATATGTCTAAAGTTTAACAAAAATATAGATAGAATATTAATATTTATGATATCAAGTAAGTGTAGTATTCTTGGGTTTTGCAAATTGCCCCATACTATGATATTAAAAAAATAGATTAAAAAATATTAGTTTAACCACCGACAAGTTTTTTGTGGAAGATGATGACATCTGTCGTGCTTCGTCTTTTGATCTCCTTCTTTGTGATGTTACTATTCATTGCATCTCTAAATATAAGGCTAGTCCTGAGTGTCGTTGTGGTTTCATTTACATCAATACTATTTGATGATATGGCGGTGTATTTTAAAAAAGACTCTCTTGGCATGATTATCAACTATCTTTGGGTCATGAAATTAATTATGTATGAAACTATAGAATGAAACTTTGTATTGAGAGAGGGTGTTTCATCCAAGTTTATTCATTCAATATGACATGACAGTCTTGTAAATAACAAATTGAAACCCTCCACTAAAGACTGGCCTAAGAGCAAGTATAATGATCGGCAGTAGCCGGCGATATCCGACGTTGACGAAAAGAGAAATGAGGAAAGAGATGACCGCAAGCGTCTCCTGAAACGTCGATGAAACACAGGCGAGTACGCTGTTTTTTGGGCCCGCAAGCGTCGCTGGTGCGCTCCTGTTAGCTGTCGACCCTGCCATCCGCATAGCAGCATTAAATGGTGCGAATAAAAAGAAACACTCTCGCCGGCAAACGACCTAAACTATTAGCTTTGCTCTAAGATATCGAAGCATTCAAATTTTACTCTAAATGACAAAGGGATTCTGTGTGCATTAACACCTTTGCTTATTAATTTATAGACGGTCCAAGCCCTAGGTACATGTATACTTGTCATTAATGTTTATTGTCAACCTAATCACTAGGTTCAATATATGGTAATAAGCAAAGTATCTACAATGATTAAAGGGAAGGCCGCATGCATCATTTATTTTTACCAGATAATTTGTTCAGAATTCATAAAAATCTTATGTTCAAGATGAAGTGACTAAATAGCCAAGGGGTTTCCATGGGAGGAAAAAGAAGAAATCCATACTCCTTGGTCTTGGTCTTGACACATATAAAGAATTATTAGTTGTCCGAAGTCAAAAAAGGGGGGAGGGGTGATTAGCGCCCGGACCTTACACCGCATTAATCGTGCAATGTGCGTAGGCTGAGGCTTACAACAGGGCCACCTTAAGTCAAAGAATCATAAGTTTAATCAAATTTTTTTAAAAAAGTAATAACATGTATCACTTCTAAGAGGTCATTTCATAAAAATAAGTTCATTTTCGTCATAAATATTAATGCTCTTTTTTTGTAGACTCGATCTGTCATGACCTGGGAAATAGGGTCCGGGAGGACAGGCCGCCGAGGCCCTTGAGGCCTGGCGCCGCCCTCGGAGCAGGCTTGCTTGCAGCGCGCCCATACCCCCCCTCCTTTCCGCGGATTCTTGGCAATTAATTCAGAAAAAAAATGAGGAAAATATCTAGGATTATCTTTAGGCGTTTTTTGGTGTGCAAGGGGCTATCTCATCTATAAGGAGACCCTTATTAGGAAATAAATAAATATGATATGCTTGTAAAAGGTATTCCAATCTATAAGGAAACCTTTAGAGAGATTGCTTGAGATACAAGTCCCACTAAGCCGGGCTATAAAAGTAAAGGGGTGCGTAATCTTTGGGGGCAATAAGCAAATAAAGAAATTTTATCCCAATCTCTTCCTCTCCCCCTCTCCTCGCAGCGGCGCCCACGCCTGCCCAGGCCCGCCGCCGCCTTATTTGCCTCGTCTTGGCCTTTTATGCACCCAGCTACCTTGGCCGCGCCCGCCTTGCCGCGCCCGCCCGGCCCCGGCCTCGCCCGCTCGCGCCGCCACCACCACCATCACCTCGTCCTCATCTTCTTCTCCTAATTCCCGGTTCCGTGTCGATTCGGCCCAATCTAGGCTGGTTCTTGACAGCTAGTATCAGGAGACCACTACGATCCACCCACCACCATGGATGCCGAATCGAAGAAGGCTGGCGAGAAGAATTTGGAGGAGTTAAGCCAAATTCAACATCGGGATGGACACGATCGAGGGATAAGCTCTCTATCCTCTCGCGTGACGATCCAGCTGACATTCAAAGCGCCGTCAACAACTCCATGATGCGAGATTGAGATGAAAAGCGATGCTAGAGAGCGGCGACTGCGATTTCATCAGAAGCGGGCCTGATGGCAAGCGGGAGCCGGAGACGATCAAGTCATGGCGGCTGATGCGGAGGCTGGATGAAGGGGCTACACAGGGGCCTAAGGCCGCGCCCGGCGCCGCCCTCCCAGCCGGTCGACACCTTCCCGGGTGCGCTCCCGATGCGCACAACAAGCCTCCTTCCCAACCTACGATGGCAGGAGGATCCTCCATGGATCAACAGAGCAAGCAACTCTTTGGGGGGACAAGATGCGCCCATTTCTGAGCAAGTACGGTATGCCTCCTATCATCTCCACGGGAGGGCTACATTGGTACATGAGGGCTGTCCCGGAGGAGAAACGGTGGCAGGTGGGCTTTCGCCCAATCACGTCAACAGCGCCCGGCCTGTGAGCAGCAAAACCGGCCGGGCGGCGGCATCGCTAAGGAAGGCGAACACCGTCGATGAGTACGAGGCAGGCGCCTGCGTGGCGCGTCTTGAGGCAACCTCGGCGACAAGCGGCGGTGAACATCTACGGCGAGGCTTGGGTGAACCGCTCAAGGCAGGGCGTCGAGATGCGTAACCCCAAGGACATGGAAGCGACCATGTCTCTCGCCCGAGGCGCGGCGTCTGGCGGCGCCTCACCATCCTCTACAACAACGGCAAGCCCGGCCACGAGGCAAAAGGCGGGCGCTGCGCCCGTAGCCTGCTTAGCCGCCCCGGGCGCCCCCCCCCGTCGCGGCAACGACTCGGCGTTCAGCGGCTTACGGAAAGATGGCGGGGCGGCGGGGCGGACTACGCTTCAAGCGTGACGAGCCGTTCACCGCGAGTCACAAGTGCAAGCACCTCTTCGATATCCACGATCTTCAATGACTACAGGCGATGCGACAAACACCCCCACTAGCGGACATCAAAGAGAGGCGGCTGATGCGAAGGTCCTCGTTGGGGACCCCGACTCCCGATGCGTGGTGCTCATTCTCTCTACCTCGTCGGTATGATCTCGAGGCACGGGCGTCAACATCATCGTCGAGTGGGGAGCAGCGCCACATCGACCCCGGCGTGGCCGACCCGCAGCGGGCCTCGATTTCGGCGGTCGTGTGGCACGTCACCATGCTGGCTTGCGGCGCCACTTCTACATCGCAGGGCGGCCACCTTCGACGTGCCACTGCGCCTGCGACACGGACACCTTCGACATTGGCGCCTACGATCGCCTTTGGCGGCAGCGTCGGCGTCATCCTTGCATGCCTTGGTTGGCAAGCTTGGGCCGGTGGCGATGGGACTTGCGACCCATGAGCTGCGGTACTACCGGCGGCGCGTGCGCCAGAAACGCGTTCGCGTCGGCTCCACCCAGCGAGGGCGCCCGGCCACTGGCACCTTTCGAATCGGGCATCGCCGCATACAGCATCAGGTACACCTACGACTTCGACTTGGGGAAGCGTTCGGGCATGCAGCCTTGGACCTCTACAACCGTCCACCCGTGTCCTCGTCCGGCTACAGCCGGGGCTACATTGGAGGGGATCAGCACCTCTGCCGCGCGCTCTCGACGTCACCACATGCGATCTTTGCTCCGGCATGGACACTTAAGGCGACCTCCTACTCGCCCGGCGGCCGTTTCTACCTTACGGCTTCCTCTCCACTATTGCGGACACGCTGGGAAGGCCTTGCCCGAGGCGGTCAGCGGGGCCGAACTTCACCATGCACGGGGGCCTACGGCGAGCCCAACTTCAGGTACCCCGATCGCCATCTGTTGGGCGGCATATGCCCCGGCGCCATCACGTCGGCCCGGCCGAGTCATCTTCTTCGGCGGCATGGATGCCTCTTCCTCCACGTCGATAAATATCCCATCGGCTCGATACGAGAGAGGGGTACCCACCGGCTTTCGCCCTCTCTGTTCGACGTCAGCTCCTTCATGTATGGTACGATGTTGAACTTGGCTACCTACTCCTCCTACTCGCCGCGACATCACCATCTAAGCGCGCTGCTTAAAGCTCTTCGATCGTCGCCCCATGAATGGCGTTTCTTATTCTGGAAGTCCACCGCGAGACATGGTGCATCCGGCACCTTGGCGTGGGTGTTCCCAAAGGCTCCCTACCTTTGGCGGCCCGTCGTCAGGCGAGCCTTCACAGCCGAGGGGCGCGGCCATTCACCGGTACATCTACCATGGCTACATCGGTAACCTTCACTACCTCCTAGAGTTTGATCCTAAGCGAACCGGGGAGAACATGATTCTCGAGGAACCCGGTGTAGGGCGGACTAATACCGCAGTTGAGCTCATCATCCCGGTGAAATCTCATGTTTGGTTTTGGAAATTGATGACACACTTGTGGACTAATCCTTTGCTCTAAGTGTATGACTTGAGATAGGATTAGGTTGATGACAAGGAGCATGATGATCATGAACATGGGCGATGATGATGGACATGATGGATCGTCAAGCTCGGTGATCGGCTTGAGAGGAACCCGGGGAGATCAAGGCAAAGGTATTTTGATAGGGTTTTTCCTTTTTAGTGATCAAGACACGATAGGCGTGTGATCACATTATAGGGTAGATAGCCAGAGCTATCAAGAGGGAATCTTGCGCGATAATCCTTTGATGAAGTGCTTCTAGGTCCAATTGACACATATTGCATTTAGGACATGAGCACTAACCGATCTTGCCTTAACTTATCGGCGATGCTAACATTGGTGATAACATGGTCATCTTGGGCGTGTTGGCAACCCATGACATGACAGGCGAAGCAAGGTTGAGCGCAAAGAGCAAAGAAAAAAGATGGAAGCGGTATTCGGGAGGCGGCCAGGGCCTTCGGTGGAGTGGCCGGGACTTAGCGGCCATTGGCTTTCCGATCGGTCTGGCGCGAGAGCCTGCTGGCCGGCATTTTTTCTTGGATGTAAAACCCGGCCGGTTATTTGGTAGGAAGCTTGGGTGCTTTCGGCAGGAACCCCCGGCCGGGCCGACGGTGGAGGGCGCCGGCCGTGGGCGATGCTTGTCGGTAGTGGCCGGAAGCATCGGCCGGACGTGGCCGGACCGCCGGTGGTTCCTGGGTCGGTCGTCGATCACCCATGAGGAAAGCAAATTTTTAGAGCAGCGGCTCTATTTCGAGGGGAGCTCTATATATACTTGGATGGCGGTTCTTGGAGCTCTCTCTTGCACATTTGAAGCTTCCAACTTGCTATTGAGCTTGTGAGACTCCTCTCCACTCATCTCTTCACCACTAATTCCGGATTCTTGGTGAGATTGGCGTGATAGAAGTGCATTGCTTGCATCGGGTTGCATCTAGAGGCACTTCATCCTTGGAGAAGCCAGCGGGATTCTTGTTTTCTTGGGAATTTGCCGGTTCTCTAGCGGCTTGGAGCAAGAGGCGGTGTTGAGCTCAAGTGGAGCTTGTTTGAGGCCACAGATGATAGTGATTGTGAGGGGTCGTTCCTTACCCCGCGGGGAGATTAGCGAAAAGGAGCACTAGTGGATTGCTCGTGGCTTGTTGGACCCTCTCTTGTGATCGTTTGCTTGAGCTCCCATAGGGGATTTGGTAACCGCCATTAAAGCTTAGCACACGTCAAGTGAGTGTGTCGCCACAGCGAGGGGACTTAAGCGTCTTGAAGCAAGCACATGAACCTGGGTGAAAAATCATTGTGTCACTTGTTCTTGCTTTCGTTGGAGATTTCTTGGTGATCACGGTGATTGGCTACAACCTCGACGACACTATACTAGGTGGTATTGTATTCTAGCACCTCTTTGCATTACTTAGTAGCATATCTTGTTAGGGTGCTTAGTTGGTAGCTTGTGTAGCTTGCTTAGTCTTGTTTTTAGCTCCTAGTGGTAATCTAGTTAGAATTGCTTGCTCACTTTAGGAGTAAACTAGCGACATAGCCCTTGAGTGATCCTAGAGATATTAGAAATATCATCTCTTGCTTGTGGCTTGCATAGATAGCTTGTAGCTTAGTTTATTTAGCCGCCATCTTATTTACTAATCAGGGTGCTTAGTGTTGTTGCAAGAATTTTTAATAGGCTATTCACTCCCCCCTCTAGCCATTAGGACCTTTCAAGTGGTATCGAGCTAGGCAACGTTATTTGAGTGGCTTAACATCCTACGGTGACAAAATGACAATGACTTTTCATGTCAACAACACCAAGAAGGCGTCACCTTTCGATGGCACCAACTTTGCTTATTGGAAGGTGAAGATGACCGCACACCTCAAGTCAATCAATAGAGAAGTGTGGGTTGTGACCGAGAACAAGTTTGAGATGGTCAAACCAAATGAGCCAACGCGCCGAAGAGAAGAAGTTATATGCAAATGATGTGGCCGTGAGTGCTTTTCATGAGACATTCAATGATAGAGTGTTTGAGCAAGTCAAGTCACTCACCGATTGCTCATGAGATATGGAAGAAGCTAGAAGAGTGCTATGAGGGCACCTTAGAAGGCGTCAAGCAAGCAAAGGCCTACATCAAGCTTGAGCAATTCAATAGATTCAAGATGGAAGAAGATGAGAGCGCACAGGAGATGTTCCACCGCATGCAAGTGTTGGTGAGCGATCTCAATGCGCGCTTGGTGAAGACATCAGGACAAGACCTTCAATATGAAGTTCTTGAGGTGTTTCTTGGGAGAGGTTTGAGATGTTCATCACGGTGCTTGTGAGGACAAACTTGAAGGATTGACCCCAAAACCAATTGCTTGATGAGGTCATGACCGATGACTCATATAGAGATGACAAGAAGAAGCAAGAGCTCATCAACAAGGCAAACAAGAAGGTCAAGGAAGAAGAGAAGAAAGAGGACAAGAAAAGCTTGGCACTCAAGGCAAACTCATCATCCAAGGGCAAGAAAAAAAGAAAGAAGAGTCAGATGATGATGAAGAAGAAGCTTCTACAAGTGGAAGTTATATTGATGAGCACATGGCCCTCTTTGTGAGGAAGTTGGGCAAGTATGTGAAAAAAGAGCTACATCTCATCAAAGAAGAACAAGAAGAAGCAATCATCAAAAGAAGACCAAGGATGGGAAGAATGAGGGCAACATGAAGTGCTTTTCGATGTCATGATGATTGTCACTTGATTCTTAGAATGCCCATATGAGAGTGATGATGAGAAGGGCATCAAGAAAGCAAGAAAGAAGAATGATGCCAAGAATGAGAAGGAGAAGAAGCCCAAGAAGAAGAATGAGTCACATATGACTATGTGGGATAGTGATGGCTCATCCTCTTCAAGTGATGAAGAAGAGGAGAAGAAGAACAAGAAGAAGGGACAAGCTCACCTTGCCATGCATGACAAAATCTCCCTCTTCGACACTCCCTCTTCGTGCTTCATGGCTAAGGCCACTAAGGTACAATCTATCACTAAAGATGATGATGATGATAGTGATAGTGATAGTGATGATGAGGAGCCAACTCACACTAGGGAGGAGTTGAAAATTATGCTTGATGATTGCATTGACATGTTCAAGCAAAGTAGGAAGGAATGCAAGGGCTTGCGTAAGGAAACAAAGAGCCTTAAGCAAGAACTTGATGAGCTTCGGGCATCTTATGAGAGTCTAGAGGTAGACCATAAGAAGCTTGAGAAATCTCATTCTAAGTTAGAGAAAGCTCATTCCTTTCTACTTGATGAGCACAAGTTGTGCTTAGTTGTTGAAAATGTTGATACATCCAATGCAAGCATCATGTGTGATATCCTAGTTGATGAATCAACCCCCAAGTGTGAGACTTCCACTAGCTCTATCACTAGCATATCCATCACTAGTGAAGATAATGACAACCCTATGCTTATTCATGAGAATGCATGTTTAAAGAGGGAAGTAAAGGAGCTCAATCACACCTTGGCTAAGGCCTATGGTGGTGAGGACCGCTTGCTTATGTGCTTGGGTAGCCAAAGGGCATCCTTATACAAGGAGGGCTTAGGCTATATCCCCAAGAAAGGCAAGGCCGCCTATGTGACTCACAAGACTCATTTTGTGAAGAGCAATGGTAGCTATTGCAAAGCTTGCAAGCAAGTTGGTCATGTAGAGCAAAAAGTGCATGAACAAGAGGACCAATGTCTCTTCTATCAAGCTTGATAATTCATATATGCTTGTGAAGAAGAACAATGGTGTTCGTGCTAGGTACATTGGTATACCATGGATGGGCTCAAAGAAGAAAGCCATTTGGGTACCAAAGGCCTTGGTGACTAACCTTGAAGGACCCAAGCAACATTGGGTACCTAAGAAGAATTGATCTTATTTTGTTGGTCAATTGCAGGTGCTTGGGAGGAGAGCATTGGATAATGGATAGTGGGTGCACTCAACACATGGCCGAGGGATTCTCATATGTTCAAGACTATTAGCATCAAGGGCATTGATGAATATGAGTCAATCATATTTGGCAATGACAAGAAAGGCAATGTGTTGGGGCTAGGCAAGATTGCTATCACTCAAGAGAAAAGCTTGTCAAAGGTGTTGCTAGTTGATCATCTTGATTACAACCTCTTGTCGGTCTCTCAACTTTGTGATCATGGGTACAAGTGCATATTCAAAAAGCAAAGAAGTTGAAGTGGTTAGTGGTGATGGTGCAAACATGATCTTCAAGGGATTTAGATATGATGATCTCTACCTTGTTGACTTCAACTCAAAAGAAGCCAAGTTGACAACATGTTTACTCTCAAAAAAGGCTAGCAAAGGGTGGTTGTAGCATAGAAGGCTTGGTCATGTTGGGATGAAGCAATTGAACAAGTTGATGAAGCATGACTTGGTTAGAGGCTTGAATGATGTGAAGTTTGAGAAGGACAAACCTTGTGGAGCATGTCAAGTCCAGGCAAGCAACATGGTAATGCACATCCAACCAAGAGTACAATGAGTACAAGCAAGGCATTTGAGTTGCTACACATGGACTTGTTTGGACCAACTTCATACTCTAGCATTGGTGGCAACAAGTATGGTTTTGTCATAGTTGATGACTATACTAGATACACATGGGTGTTCTTTTTACATGACAAGAATGATGTTGTCGTAGGTGGTGCGGTATCGTGGCGACCCACCGTCCACGATGAATCGACCGGCTAGTGCGTTCTCGAATGGCCTAGCTCTAGAGACAATGACACAATGTTTATCTTGGTTCGGGGCAAGATCGGGGCTCCCTAGTCGGTGTGATCACTATCCGAGCTCAAACGCTCATACCGGGTGGTGCGTACAAGCGGATCGAGAGGGAGCGGGCTCCCAAGTCTCTATGATTGAGGCTAGTGCCAATATGAGGGTGAGAGGGGGTGTTTGTATGTGGAAGCTTGGGTGTGTTGTCCTCTCTTCTCCTCAGCGAGAGCCACGCCCCTCCTTTTATAGTGGCAAGGGGGGCGGGACATATGAACTCTCCGAGTTGAGGCGAGAGTGGATAGAACAAGAAGCCATGGAGCGGTGGGTAGGTGAAAGAACTCTCGAACGAGCTCGTTGATTGGCCAGAGCTCTCTTCGAGCTCTCGGTAGCTTGGGATGTCGGAATCGGTCGTCCGTCGTGAGCCGGGAATCCGGGAGTGCGGGCGATGATCCGGTGTCGCCCCAATCTTCGATCGTAGTTGGAAGCCGTCTCTTCGGTATGGGAGGCGGCCATGCGTGTGACACGTAGATGCGCTCCGCATGTACCCGCAGGGAGATTGTAGCGAGAGTTGTTGGATGCGGACGAGGTACGACGAGGGAAGCTCGAACGAGCTCTTTGGTCGGGCGGGAGTCGTCTTCGAGCTCTTTGAGGCCTGGATCTTGAAATTGATCGCCGCAAAAATGCGCGAGAATCGAGGTTTGGGCGGTGACCGGCGTCGTGCCGCCCTTAATCATGGTAGGAATCGATCTCATCGTCATGGGGCGCGCCATACCATGGATGAGGCTTGCGCCACGTCGATCGTGCTTGAGCATACCGTGGTGACGCCGTTGGAATCGGATGGGGTATGGCGGTGTGATGGAAAGGACCCTCGTAGCTGTAGCCTGCGTGGCTACGCATTCTGTCGTGAGCAAGCTTGGCCAACTCCGCATTTGCCGGCCGGCGTGGAAGATAGGCGAGCTCTCCGCCGTCGCGGGGTTCATTGAGCTCGAGCTGGGCGAGGCGGGAAGAGGTCGTCGTATAAAAGGTGTTCATCATGCGGATGAGAGCTCACTCGGGGAGAGCTCGCTTGAGGCGAAATGTGCCTTGGTGCCGAGAGCTCATGCGCTGCGTCGATCTAGCAACGGCAGGGCTCGCCCTCGAGCGGAGCTCTTTGGAGGATAGTGATCTCTTCGCGTTGGCCAAAGTGGGCTCTTAGCTCGTTGACGTCGATCCGGGGGAGCTCATCTTTAGTGTTCTGAGTATCGATCCCCCACGGTAGCCCCGAGCGTTTGGGAGAGAGGGAGTCTCTCCCAGACATTTGTTTGTGCTGGCGGCTCTTGTTGCGAGGTTCTCAAGTAGGGGGAAAGTCTTGGTCGTGGGTGGGCTGAAGCCGGCTCTCAGTGCCCCCCCGAGGCTCTGCGGAGAGCTGTGAGCTCTTCTGAAGGCTTTTAGAGTTGTCGTGGGCTTATCAACCCGTTGCCTTTCGCGGTCTGTGAAGATGGTGAGCTTGAACTCGACCCTAGCGTTGTTGGCCAAGATCGAGTGCTCGGTGAGTGCTATCGGATGGTCCGGTGTGAGGCCGAGTTTGCTAACTCGTCGCATGCGATCGGCTAGTGGATCGACCTCGATTCTAAGGGCCCGACTCCGTGGTCCTCGAGCCGGGAGGGTTGCGGGAGGCGGAGGTGCTTCCTCCCTTGAAGAGGCCAACTTTGGAGCCGTTCGTAGCCCTCGGATGTCGGGGCGGCGCAGCGAGAAGCCCCCAGGAGCCCTTTCGGGGTGCTCGGGCGCGGGCCGTCGATGCCGCTTCTCGCGGGTGCTTCTAGCTCTCCTTTCCCGGGCGGCGCAAGGAGCTCTCACATCGAGCTTGACCTTTGGACCTGCGGCGGCGAGCTCGCGCCCACCGAGCCGCGTTTGGCGTTCGGCCGTTGCGTCGAGCTCTCACGTGTTTTGCTTGTTATGTAGAAGGGCATGGCGTCGCCTTGTCCCTAACGAGAAGTTGGAAGCCGTCTCCTCGGTGCGAGGGTCTCCCCATGCCGGGTATGGAGGTGTGGTACCGAGCGAGCACCCGCAAGCCTCTCGCTTGTGAGCCGTAGGGAGTTGACGAGGGCGCGGCGGCATGGTCGAATGACTTTTTCTCGTCTTTGCAGCCCCGCATGGCTACAGTGGTTCGTCGGGGAGTGGTTGGTTGTGTTAGGGAGTTGGCGGCCAACTCTTGTACCCCCTTGGCCGGAGTCGAGCTCTTCAGGGGTAGCTCTACGCAGGCTCGTCGTTGGGGAGCTCGGACAGCCCGGAGGTTGTGGGAGGTCTCTCGCGGAGGAGTTTTCGTAGCGGAGAACTTGTCAGGGGCGGATTGAAGGGGCCTACGCGGGTGGGCTCTTCCGCAGAGCTCACGTGGGCCCGTTCCCAGCAGGGGAGCTCCATCGTCGAGGGACTCCCGCCGGCTCGAGGTCGCCATTGGGGTCGTCGGTTCGCATGACGGTTTCTCGGAATTTGAAGCGCCGCCGCCGCTTCTTCACGCCGGTGGTTACTCGCGGGCGAGTGATGCCCCGCGATTGGTCGCAGTTATGGCGGAGTTCTCGCGGCGTCGTCACCATTGGTGGCGGTTCTCGTAGATCGTGTCGTCGTCGTGGGCGAAGATCGTGGGGAAGCCAGCCCAGGGCGCCCCACGCGTGTGGGAGGCGAGCGTCGTCGTCAGGCTATAAATTCGATGACTTCCGGGTCGCGGCGGTGTTGTCCGTCTCCTTCCTCAGCGCTCCTTCTTCTCTTCCTCGTAGCCCCTCCTTGCCTTAGGGATGGAGGGTGAGGATCTTCGGACACGGGAGGCACGGGGGGAGGGCGCGGGTCGTCGGCGGGATGCGGGCTCGACCTCCCCCGCGGCTGCGTCGGGCGGCGATCCCGGCGCCGCCGGGGCCATGCCTCCCTCCGGCTCGGCGCCGCCTCCTCCTCCATCCTCGGGAGGCGGCAGGTCGAAAGCTCCGCTTCGCCTCGGGCTGCGCCCGAGGTCAAGGGACGCGAGGGCGGCGCTCATCGACCACTGAGCGAGCCGCGATCGCGGCGCATCCGGTGCGAGAATGCCGAGCGGTTCGCGGCGGTGGCGTCCTTCTTCCCCTCGGGTCCGCTTCGAGTCGGCATCCGTTCGCCGACCCTCTTGTGTTTTGTTCGCGGCTTTCGAAGAAGGCGGACCACTGCGGGAGCGCTCGGTGGTTGCGGTCCGCGGTGTCCGCGGGGGCGGTGGCGCCCCCGGGCAATGGCGTCATCGGCGACCGCGCGTCGACCACGGGAGTCCAAGGGTTCTCGGACGGATTCCCGGCGCCGCTGCGGACGGCGTCGGGGAGTTCGAGGCCACCGCGAGAGGAGGTGGTGGCGAACGCCGACGTCGGTGCCCTCCTCGCGGAGGAGGTTAGCCGTCGGGAAGGAGGCGGCGGGTGGCTTCGGGTCGGTCCGGCTGGTCCTCGTCACCATGCTAAAAGCCGGACGAGGACCGCAAGACGGCTCCCTCAAGCAGGGCTCGTGAGCTTGGTGCGGTGGGTAGGGTGCCGCTCGCCGCGAAGCTACCGTAGCTAGGACCTCTCCCGTGTCCTTTTGCTTTTGTAGTCCCCTACTTGGTTCATGTACTGTACCCATATGTATATATGTATATGTCTATGAACGATGAAGGCGAGACTCAACTTCTCCTTTGGGATGCCCCCTCGGTATTTCGAAAGTGCTTTCAAAGATCAATTTTGTCTTGTATCGGCGAGGTCTTGATCGTGGTTAGTCGTGAGGTCCTGAGCTCGTTGGGCGAGGCGTTGGTGCTCGACGCCGCGTGATGGGGAGCCTTGAGACTCGCATAGAGTAACCCCCGCGTCCCTTCCTTTGCTCAGGTTTCGTCTCGGGGGTGCACCTGCGGGTGTGGCCCCCGAGGCTCCGCGGGAACGAGAGGTTCGCGTGGAGGCTTTTTATAGGTCGTTGTGTGTTTGTTTCCCCGTTACTGCACGAGGCCGTAAAAAGGGGGGTGAGCTCGGGCTCGGTTTTGCCTCGTTGGCTGGAATTGAGTGCTCGGTGAGCTGATCGCGAGCGATTCGGGGAGGTCAGCGCGAGCTCGCTAGAGGTGGTTGGCCCGGCGATTCGACCCCGCATCCCGGAAAGTCGTGCGCTATTTCGGCGATGTTTCGAGCACATGCCCGAGGTTCGCGAGAAAGGTGGATTCTCGTGGAGACTGCATTAGAGTTTTTCGCGGGCTCGTCGACCCGTCCCTCGCACTGATGGCCCGTGGAGGGTGAGCTTCGGGCTCGATTTTACCTTGTTGGCCGGAATCGAGTGCTCGGTGAGATGATAGCGGGTAGTTCGGGGAGGTCAAGCTCGAGCTCATTCGATGTGGTCAGCTGGTGGACCGACCTCGTGTTCCAAAGGCGCAACCTTTACGGTTCCCGAGCTCGTTCGGGGAGCTCGAGGACTAGAGTCTCCTCATCATAGAGGATAACCTAAGGTCGTCTTTATGCCTCCTTTGGCAACCCGAACAGCTTGGCGGAAGCCCCGAGCTCATTCGTGAGCGCCCGGGGCGAGCCGTCGTCGTCTTCGCCCCGCCCCTCGCCGTGGTGTTCCGGCGCCGGCCGACCCCGTGGGGCGGCCTTGAACCCAGGGGACGTCGCGCCGGTGAGGACCCGAGCTGCGGTTGTTCGGGATAGCTCGTATGTGCTCGTCCCGCATAGCGACTAGTTATTAGTATCCGGGCGTTGGAAAATTACCGCCGGATGTTGCGGTTGTTATTGCCGCTGCCGCCTTTGCCGCCGTCGCACCACGCCTCTGCCGCCGTTATCGGACGGCCCGGACGAGGCGAGCTTGTTGGCTCGTTTGTTTGGTCGGCCGTTGGATCGTCCTCGAGCTCCGAGCTTGATTCCGTGGCTCTCCAACGGCCCGACGCTAGCGTGGGCGGGTGCCTCGAGCTCTTCGAGGGCTCGGGCCGTCGGTGCAGCTCGCGGAGCGCCCGCACGGGCGCGTCCCGGTGGCGTCCCGAGCTCGGTTTCGGCTTGCTCTTCGACCCCGGGGGTCGCTGAGCTCGCGCCACGAGCTTACCCTCCTCCTCCGACGCCATCGGGTCGTTAAGCCGAGCCCCGGGATTTTAGCTTGCGGGGTAAAAGACAGTCGGTTGGGATCTTTACCGTTAAGGTTTTACCATTGGGAGGAGTCGTCCCCATTAAGACGGGGCGTCGATTTAGCTTCGCTCGGTGTCGATGGCGCGCCGATCTCGCGAGTCGGTTACGCGGCGGACGCGGCGCGGGGCGGGCCCCTAGACGATTTCGCCTTCTTGCCTCCATCGTGGCGGAGCCCTATAAATGGCGAGGAGATCGTGGGGCGGGCTCGCCTCCCCGTTACCCGCTCCCTTCACGCAAGTTCGGAAGAGAGATCCGAGCACCGGTGATCGGCACATAGATTCAATCCCTCCACCTCCCCCGCATCGCCGGGCCTCTCTGGGTGCAAGATGGGCTCTGGCGGCGTTCGTTGGCGACGGAGGACTTGGTCGAGCGATGCAGCCTCGTCGGCGGGCTACCGTTCCCGCGAACGGAGCGGGAGTGGGATTATCCGGCGGCGACGCGCCGCGAGCCCGATCCGCCCGCCGGGCTCGCTTCGTCTGGGCGTCGCGTTCCATGAGCGCGGGTTGGGCATGCCATGACGACTTCCTCGGCGCTGATCGCGTCTTTGGGCGTCGAGCTCCGGCGCGGCGCCAATGGTCTTTGCTCCTCGACCTTCGCTATGCTCTCGCGAGGGTGGTTGGGAATTCCCCCAACCGGAGCTTTTCAAGCATTGCACCTCGCCAAGATCCGCCGCCGCCAAGGGCGGCGGATCACCCTCGATCACCGCTGTCGCTGTATTCAAGGCCGGGGAAGGTCTTCCAAGGAGATCTTCCTATAGATCTATACTTCCCGACGGCGAACCGTTGAGGGAGTGAGTGGTTCTACCCGAAGAACGACGACTCTCTTCCTACGGCCGCGGTGCACCGGACGTACCTTCTCGACGAGGGGAGCAGCTATGCGCGAGAACCCTTCTCACGCGCGAAGGCGGATGGCGGCGGTCGCGGCCAAGATCAAGGTGCCGCGGACGCCCGCTGGATTCGCGAACCACATCGGTGACCGCTCGCATGGCGGTGCCGCTCGCCGCCGAAGCTCTCCGTATGTGGGAGATAGCGGGGGACAAGGCCCCGTTCGAAGGTACCGCGAACGCCCGCGATCTCGATGACGACCGGGTGGAGTTCTACGGAGTTGGTGACCAAAGAGCGGGGACGAGGGGCGGGGCCAGAAGCTCTCGAATGCGGCGGCGTTGGCGGTGAGTGCCAGCCTTCTTTTTGTTTGAGCTCTCCCCGCCGCTGCGTGAGGTTTTGCGCTTTTACGGCGAGCTCGTGCTCTTGAGGTTAGGAGATGAGCCGCTTCGAGACCTCGGCCTCCCTTCCCCAGCCGGCGCCCATCGTTGTCAGCCAGCTCATGCGGATCGGTGAAGCGGGCTCGTCAAGCGGAGAGTGATGACCGATCGGCCGAGAAATCCGAGCCGAAGCTATCGACAGAGCTCGGCGCCGCCCACCCGCCCCATCGGGCGCCGGGCGCCCCACCGAGTCCCGTGAGTTCTCGGACACCGGTGGCGGTGTTCGCACGCGCGGCGCCTCGCCCCGGGGCTTCTACCGCGCCGGTGATCAAGCCCGTGACCGAAGGTCGACTTCTCCGGGCCGACGGTGAAAAGTACCGTCCAGGCAGCGCCGGAGGAAGAGGGAGGTCGAGCTGGGTGGCCCCTGTGTGAGTTCTTTTGTCTTCGCTGCCGGGTCGACCGTGGCACATGGTCGTGTCCGGCAGCCCTCCTCCATGCTCGGGGCGGGAGATTACCCCGGAAGCGGCCGAGGATGGAGGGGCTCAACTTGAGCGACGCGAAGCTAGCTCTGAGGTCGCGAGCTTTTGCCGCTGCCGCTTGCGGAGCTCGATGTCGGTGATCCCGAAGCCGTCATTGCCATGCCTCGAGATGACGAGATGATGGCGCTACTGCTGACGCAGCTCCATGGGAACGCAGCCTTTCAAATGGTGGCGACGGGCGCCGCGATGACAAGGTCGCAGACGGTGTTGTCGCTTCCCTTTTCGTGGGGGAACCTGCCGACCGATTCCGCCGATGTCCGGGAGCTCACGCGCCTCGGCTCGCCGGGCGGCCGCCGCGAAGCTCTCCCGCTAAGGGGGGTCACCGCGAGTGCGGGGCCGTAGGGCAAGGGCCGGACGGCCTTCCTCGAGGATGCCATCGCTGAGCTTCCCGGTGACGGGCGATGGCTGACTCTCGGAGGGCAAAGAGGCGGCCATGGGGGCGGCCCGTCCGGAGGTGAGGAGAGGAGGAGGCTTCCATGAGGGCATCTTGTTGGGCGGCATCGGCTCAACGCCACCGACGGTGCCGTGCCGCCTTGCCAATGACGCATGATGGATGTCGACGGGCATGGGTGCAAAAGCGTGTCGCTGCGGGTAAAGCGCCCCTCCCTGCTGACGCTGACTCCCCCGTGACTCGCGGCCCCGATGACGCCACCCCCCGCTTTCCGCTGGAGGGGCCGACGTGGCGCCCTCCCGCCTGTGTTTGGTCTAGAGGTGGTACTCAACCGCTTCCCTTTGTGCCTTGTTAGGGGTGCTCACATGCTTTTCAACCCCTTCGTGTGAGTGCAGATTCCTCTTCGTGGTTACAACCACCGACGTTTCTCAAGTGAGGGCCGCCGGACCGGTGAGCAGCCGACGACGGCGCGGCGCCGATATGCGCGCGGAGGAGATCGACGAATACGCCTCCAAAGACCGATATCTTGAGCTGGGGGTGGAGGAGGTCATAGAGTATGCTCGTGGAGTAGAAGACCAGGCCCTCGTGAGGCGCAGAGAGGGTGGAGGCCGTGGCCGCAAGGCGCCCGCAGGGAGGAGGAGCGCGAAGCTTGCCCATAAGCCGCAAGCAAGAAGACCTGTGAGGAGCTGACTCTCTCCAAGGGATGCTCGAGATGAAGGAGCTTGAGCGCCGCCTCGCGCCGCAACGACCGAAGAAGGACAAGGACGAAGCTCAGAACAGCTCGCCTCGGGCCAGCGACGTCGGTTAGCTGGTGAGCACTTTCGCCTTGTCTCAGCGCCCCCTTTTTCCCTTTATTCGCGGTCAATCCTTACTTTCTCCTCGGCAGTACCGAAGGCGAGAGGACCCGGCGAGCAGGAGGTCGAGACCGGTGAGGCGCAGACTAGCCGCCTCTCGAGTCCACCCCCGAGTAAAAACCGCTCGCGCTGCAGGGGAAGGAGGGTGGACCTCGGGCGGCACCCGAAATTCGCCGACGCGAAAAGCCAAGGCCTCCCGAACGCGCCGCCAAGGCCGGGCGGAGGAGGCCGCAGAGCTTGAAACGCCAGCCACGGACCCTTGCCACCGGCGGCCGGAGACGCCGGCACATATCCTGGGTGGAAGACGCCGGGCGACCTCGATCGCTGGTGTCCGGCGTTCCGCCAAGTAGGTGACGGAGGACGCTGGCGCTGCGGGCGTGCACAAGGCGGTCAGCGTCGTCTTCTCCCACTACCCCGATTTCGAGGTCGGCCTCGGCGAGACGGGGTGGGCTCCCGCATCGGCGGCGCCCGACACCGGCAATTCCGATGCCGAGGCTACTACGGCGGAGCTATCATCGAAGCTTTTTCAAGATGGCCGGAGCGAGCTCGAGGTTTTCGGGCATCCCGTCGGTGAGGATGGATGGACGAGGGACCCGCCACGGAGGAGGCCGCACATGATGTCCCCGCGCGGATGGATGGATCGGGACCCTTGCGTAAGGATAGAGTTTCAAGGCTTGGCCTCCCTTAGTGGAATGCAGTTGGGTCCTCGCGATCGAGGCGGGTTGTAAGACTCCGGGTGGTTATGGCATGGTGGATGTTGCGCTTCTCTGCGCCTTCTTTCCGCGCTCGACTTTCATTTTCGCATTCCGCCGGACGGCGGGCCCTTCCGACGACGGGCCTTTGAGGGGCCGCGAGAAGGTCGATTGGGCGATCGGGCCATGCTTTCCGTGATGAGCTCATAGGTTAGCCGCTTTGGGCACCGCCTGCGGCCGGGGGGAGGTGCGAGTTTGTGAATTTGAGCTCGTTGCTCCGCCTCTCGTATTTGCGGCCTTTGTGGAGAACCGGTTGGCGTAAAATCGTGGGGTGTGCACTCGATCTTTTAGGCCCTCGAAGGAAGATCGCCTCGCTGCCGAGGGCCGGGCATTGCTCAATAAGCCGTTTAACGAGAAAATGAGCTCGAGAGCTTGCACGGATCGATGCAATCGAAGGACATTTTTCTTAACACGCCTTAGAGGGGTACATAGCATCTAGGTGAATCGAGGAGGGTCGTGCCCCGTGAGGGCATGAAGCGCTAAGAACAAAGCAACCGCTTTAGAGATCCTAAGAGGAATCGACGAGCTGTTCCTGCCAAGGCCGATCCGTTGCTCGCTTGTCCGCCTCTTCGGGTTGGGGCCTCCCGGGAAGGTGGAGGTCGAGGGAGACGATTGAGCTCGTGGGCGGCCGTCGGCGCCCCTCCACCTTCCGCCGCCATTCAGCCGATGCCGAGGTGACCGAAAGTGCGGACGCGCTCGCGCTTCCCTCCTCCTCCGCCGAGGAACCACGTAGGCCGCGTGAGGCTTGGAGGCGTTCCCGCAGCGCCTCGGGTGATCCCGGCCCTCGATAGGGGAGTAGAGGCCCTTCTTGGCGGCCACTTCCTTGCTCTGGGCGACCGAAGGCGCTCGGAGGTGAGCTGGCCGGCTTTGCTCCCCGATGGGGAGGCGCTGAAACCGGGCGCTAAGGTCCCGGTGATGTACACCGGGATGAGTTAGGGCGGGCCGCAGCGCGGGCCGACCGCGGCACGCTGCGTAACGCGATACGACGGACGCGTTCAGAGCAGCCCGTGATAGCTTCCGGATCGAGAAGGTCGTACATGTCCCGCGGCCGCCCACGCGTGTCCTACCGGGCGAAGCTCGAAGCTCGGGCCGGAGGCCACGGGTCTCCACGCTAGTTGTCGCCGCCCGCCTGGGCGGAGGAGTGGCGTGGCATGACGCCCAAAGCACCGCCGGGTGGTGGCGCGAAAACCGCGTGGAGAGGCCGAGGACGAGCGGGTCGCGGTCACGCTTCCTTGGTCTCCCATGCACCAGTGCGGCGGGGGACTTTGGACGCTCCAAACGCCCACGCCGACCCCTCGAGGGGGTGACGTGGGACCCGCAAGTGATGGAGGGGAGGCCTGCCCCGGCGCTCCCAAACCGCGATGATGGTGCCGAGGGGCCGACGCCAAGAACGGGCCGCAAGCCGCCTCGCCGCATCTAAGCGCCGAAGTCGCCGAGGGCGCCGGGACGCCGACCGGGAACCCGAGAAACGCTGCTCGGGCGAGGATGCCGCCAAGGCGCAGGCGGGTGCCATCCCGCTTGGGCGGGAGTGTGGGTACGGTCCCCGGAAGCAAAGTGGTGGGGACAGACGCCGATAGGCGCCGCCCGGGGCGGGATGAAGGGAGGAGGACCATGCCGCAGTCCTCGCCCGGTGACCACGAACCTCGTGGAGCCGAATCGAGGATCATGGCGGCCGGAAGCGGCGCGGCGGGGAGGGGCCATCGGAGTGGTGGAGTCACACTAGCGCCGCCGCTACCGGGCGCCGCCAACCGCCGCGGGTCCGTATCGCGGCGACCACCGCCACAAGAATCGACCAAGCTAGTGCGTTCTCCGAATGGCCTAGCTCTAGAGACAATGACACAATGTTTATACCGGTTCGGGGCAAGATCAGCCTCCTTAGTCCGGTGTGATCACTATTCGAGCTCAAACGCCATACCGGGTGCTGCATAAGTGGATCGAGAGAGGAGCGGGCTCCCAAGTCTCTATGATTGAGGCTAGTGCCAATATGAGGGTGAGAGGGGTGTTTGTATGTGGAAGCTTGGGTGTGTTGTCCTCTCTTCTCCTCAACCGAGAGCCCTGCCCCTCCTTTTTTATAGTGGCAAGGGGAGTAGGGACATATGAACTCTCCGAGTTGAGGCGAGAGTGGGATAGAACAAGAAGCCATGGAGCGGCGGGTAGGTGAAAGAACTCTCCGAACGAGCTCGTTTATTGGCCAGAGCTCTCTTCAAGCTCTCGGTAGCTTGGGATGTCGAACCGGTCGTCGTCGCACGCGGGAACTGCCCGGGCGATGATCCAAGTGTCGCCTGTCTTCGATCCGAGTTGGAAGCCGCTCTTCGGTATGGGAGGGGCGGCCATGCCGACGACGCAGATGCGCTCCGCATGTACCCGTAGGGAGATTGTAGCAGAGTTGTTGGATGCGACGAGGTACGACGAGGAAGCTTCTCCCTGAAGCTCTTTGGTCGGGCAGAGTCGCCTTCGAGCTCTTTGGAGGCCCTGGATGCTGAAATTGATCGCCGCCGCACGCCTTGAGAATCGAGGTTTGGGCGGTGACCGCATCGTGTCGCCCTTAATCGTGGTAGGAATCGATCCCATCGTCATGGGCGCCGCCATACCATGGATGAGGCTTTGGCGCGACGCCGATCGTACTTGAGCATACCGCGGGCGATTTGTTGGAATCGATGGGGTATGGCGGTGTGATGGAAAGGACCCCCCTCTGTAGGCGTAGCGCCTGGCGTGGCCTACGATTGCTTGTCGTGAGCAGCTTGGCCAACTTGCATTTTGCCGCCAGCGTGGAAGATAGGCGAGCTCCCCTCCCGTCGCGGGGTTCGTTGAGCTCGAGCTCGGGCGCAGGCGGGAAGAGGTCGTCGTATAAAAGGTGTTCATCATGCGGATGAGAGCTCACTCGGGAGAGCTCGCTTGAGGCGAGAATGTGCCCCTTGGTGCCAGAGCTCATGCACGTCGATCCGCAACGGCGAGGGGCTCGTCCTCGGCGGAGCTCTTTGGAGGATAGTGATCTCTTAGCGTTGACCGAGTGGGCTCTTAGCTCGTTGACGTCGATCGGGGAGCTCATCCTTAGTGTCCTGAGTATCGATCCCCCACAGATGTGTTTGAGTTTTTCAAGACATTTGTCAAGAGGGTTCAAAAATTAATTTGAGACATCCATCAAGAAGATTAGGAGTGACAATGGAAGTGAATTCAAGAACACAAGAATTGAAGAGTTGTGTGATGAGCTTGGAATTGGACATCAATTCTCACCAACCTACACTCCTCAATCCAATGGTGTAGTTGAGAGGAAGAATACAACCTTGATTAAAATGGCAAGATCAATGCTTAGTGAGTACAATGTTAGCCATTCTTTTTGGGCCGAAGCAATCAACACGGCTTGCTATTGTAGCAACCGACTCTATTACCATGGGATGCTTGGCAAGACACCATATGAGTTGCTCAATGGAAGAAAGCCCAACATTGGTTACTTTAGAGTCTTTGGATGCAAATGCTACATTCTCAAGAAAGGCACTAGATTGGGCAAGTTTGACAAGAAATGTGATGAAGGTTTCCTAGTTGGATATTCAACCACAAGCAGAGCATATAGAGTTTGGAACTTGGGTAGTGGCAAACTTAAAGAAGTCCATGATGTGGAATTTGATGAAACCAAAGGCTCTCAAAATGAAGTTGAAAATCATGATGATGTGAGTGGTTCCAACTTGGAGAATGCCATGAGAAACATGGATATTGGTGACATTAGACCAAGGCAAGTTGAAGATGATGAAGATACTCCATTAACTACCACTACAATTGAGATCAATGTAAATGAAGCAAGCACTATTGGTACTCAAGATGAAGATCAAGAGCAACAAGCTAGTCCAACTCCTCATCCTAGTCATCAAGTGCAAGTGATGCAACCATCCAACATTGCAAGAGATCATCCAATTGATCAAATTATTGGTGACATCAATAGTGGAGTGGTTACTAGAAGAAGATTGGCATCCTTTTGTGCTCACCATGCCTTTGTAGCACAAGAAGAACCGGAGAACATTGAAAATGCACTAAAGAAGGAAGATTGGATCAATGCCATGCATGAAGAGTTGAACAATTTCAAAAGGAATGATGTATGGAAATTGGTGGAAAGGCCAAAAGGACTACAATATGATTAGAACCAAGTGGGTCTTCAAGAACAAGCAAGATCAAGATGGAATTGTGGTTAGAAACAAGGCAAGGCTAGTAGCTCAAGGGTACACTCAAGTAGAGGGTCTTGACTTTAGAGAGACCTATGCACCGGTTGCTAGACTTGAAGCAATAAGAATCTTGCTTGCTTATGCATGTGCTCATGACATCAAGCTCTATCAAATGGATGTGAAGAGTGCATTCTTAAATGGTTTCATCAACGAATTGGTGTATGTGGAGCAACCACCGGACTTTGAAGATGAGAAGTATCCCAACCATGTCTACAAGTTGAAGAAAGCATTGTATGGGTTGAAGCAAGCACCAAGAGCATGGTATGAGAGATTGAGAGATTTTCTCCTCTCTAAAGGGTTCAAGATGGGAAAGGTGGACACCACCCTCTTCACCAAGAAGATTGGAAAGGACTTGTTTGTGTTGCAAATCTATATGGATGACATTATCTTTGGGTCAACCAATCAAGAGTTTTGTGAAGAGTTTGCTAAGATGATGGCCAATGAGTTTGAAATGTCTATGCTTGAAGAATGACACATTCATTAGTCAAGGCAAGTACATCAAAGACATGATCAAGAAGTTTGATCTTCAAGATGCCAAGTCAATGTCCACACCAATGGCAACAAATGGAAGCTTAGACCCCGACCCTAGTAGCAATATGGTTGAACAAAAGAAATATCGGTCCATGATTGGTAGTTTGCTCTATGCAACCACATCAAGACCGGACATTGCATTTAGTGTGGGCATGTATGCTAGATATCAATCCGATCCAAGAGAAACTCACCTCAAGGCAACAAAGAGAATTGTGAGGTACTTGAAGGGCACACAAGATGTTGGACTATGGTATCCAAAGGGATCCAAGTTTGATTTGATTGGATATTCGGATTCCGACTATGGAGGGTGCAAGATCAATAGAATGAGCACAAGTGGCACATGACAATTTCTTGGAAGGTCACTAGTATCATGGTCTTCAAAGAAGCAAAATAGTGTTGCTCTCTCAACCGAAGCCGAATACATTAGTGCGGGAAGTTGTTGCACTCAATTGCTTTGGATGAGGTCAACATTGAAGGATTTTGGATTCCAATTTGACAAAGTCCCATTGTATTGTGACAATGAAAGTGCAAGGAAGATGACCCAAAATCCGGTTCAACATCCAAGAACAAAGCACATTGATATAAGACACCACTTCATAAGAGATCATCAACAAAAGGGTGACATTTGTATCATGGGCATTGGTAATCGAAGATCAACTAGCCGACATATTCACTAAGCCACTTGATGAGAAAAGATTTTGCATGCTAAAGGGAGAATTGAACATTATTGACTTCTCCAACTTGAGTTGATGCACCCCACTTATATGACATGCCTCTCCTTCGACAAACCCCAAGGTAAAAGTTGGTTGTCATGGCATTCATATATTGCTAAGGACTTGTTAGTGCATCTAGACATCATGCATGTTTATTAGGCTCATTCATGGAAAATCAAATGTTTTCAATGTGCGTGTGGCACCACTATTGCTTTGATTGGTTTTATGAACTAGTGGTGGCATATGACATGTTTATGTGCTTGTAATCCTAGTGTCAACTCTAGAAAATGCGCTATTGATGTGTATTCTAACATGGTGCAAGATAACCCTTATGTATATGAGGTATGAAAAAGCTTGTCCTTGGTTCAAACTTGAATACATGGAAAGGCAAGTGATCTAGATGAGACCACATGTGATACTTTGATTGACTTGATTTCTCTCATTTACACCTTTTTGGTGATTGTTGACAAAGGGGAGAAATAAGTCACAAAGATGTTGGAAAGAATCACACAAATAGGGGAGCAAGCTCATAGACTATTTGTGCATTTGTATGTGCATGATCATAATGTGATGTTGCATTGGCAATCTAAATTCAATATACATGATTGCTTGGTGTATGCTAGTTTTTGAAAATTTGATTGGTGATTGACCAACTAGCATGCATAGGTTGTATCTAGACAAAGCTCACATTTTAGCCTATAATGTTGATCTCATGGGGTATGTTGAGTTTTGATGATTGTCTAGTTACATTGATGCTAAGGACTCCGATGGTTTCACGCTTCAAAGGTCCAATTTCTAGAACCTTAGCATCTCTTTTGGTATTAGTATCTCTCCCCAAGATTTCTATCCATACATATGTGCCAACTTGATCCAAACACATGGAAGCACATATGTAGGGGAGCTACTACTACAAAAACCGAACCTTAAAATGTTTGTCCAATCCTTGATTCATGATCAAAATGCTATGGGCAAGCAATTCAAGTTCAATTGAATTTTATTTCAAATCTTTGTGAGTTTGGTTGTCATCAATTACCAAAAAGGGGGAGATTGAAATCTCATGTTTGGTTTTAGAAATTGATGACACACTTGTGAACTAATCCTTTGCTCTAAGTGTATGACTTGAGATAGGATTAGGTTGATGACAAGGAGCATGATGATCATGAACATGGGACGATGATGATGGACATGATGGATCGTCAAGCTTCGGTGATCGGCTTGAGGAACAGGGGAGATCAAGGCAAAGGTATCTTGATAGGGTTTTCCTTTTAGTGATCAAGACACGATAGAGCGTGTGATCATATTATAGGGTAGATAGCCGACTATCAAGAGGGAATGCCACGACAATCCTTTGATGAAGTGCTTCTAGGTCCAATTGACTTGCATATTGCATTTAGGACATGAGAGCACTAACTTCGATCTTGCCTAACTTATCGACGTGCTAACATTGGTGATAACGTGGAGATTTCTCGGTGATCACGGTGATTGGCTACAACCTCGACACTACACGGTGGTATTGTATTCTAGCACCTCTTTGCATTACTTAGTAGCATATCTTGTTAGGGTGCTTAGTTGGTAGCTTGTGCAGCTTGCTTAGTCTTGTTTTAGCTCCTAGTGGTAATCTAGTTAGAATTGCTTGCTCACCTAGGAGTAAACTAGCGACATAGCACTTGAGTGATCCTAGATATATTAGAAATATCATCTCTTGCTTGTGGCTTGCATAGATAGCTTGTAGCCTTTGCTTATTTAACCGCCATCTTATTTACTAATCAGGGTGTTTAGTGTTGTTGCAAGAATTTTTAATAGGCTATTCACCCCCCCACACACACACACCTTTAGCCATTAGGACCTTTCACCCGGGGGGCAAGCGATCTCCACCCGGGCGTGACCGAATGGACTTTCATCCAAAGACGAGGGCAGCGGTCGGAGAAGGGGTGTCATGACCGAGGAAATAGGGCCCGGGAGGACAGGCCCGTGTGGGCCCGGGCGCCGGCGCCCCCTCCCGGGCTTGCGCGCACCCCACCGCCCGCCCCCTCCCTTTCCGCAGATTCTTCGGCAATTAATTCGAAAAAAAAAGGAGGAAAATATCTAGGATTATCTTTAGGCATTTTGGTGTGCAAGGGGCTATCTCATCTATAAGGGAGACCCTTATTAGGAAATAAATAAATAGGATATGCTTGTAAAAGGTATTCCAATCTATAAGGAAACCTTTAGAGAGATTGCTTGAGATACAAGTACCACTAAGCGAGCTATAAAAGTAAAGGGGTCCGTCATCTTCGGGGCAACAAGCAAATAAAGAAATTTTATCCCAATCTCTTCCTCTCTCCCTCTCCTCGCGCCGCCCTGCGACCGCCGCCGCCCATCACCTCATCACCTCCATCGATCTTCTTCCCCTAATTAGGTTCACGTGTCGGTTTCGGTCCAATCTAGCTGGTTCTTGACACGATCAAATTTAACTTAGGACAATTTGCAAATACATATATTTCAAGACAAAGGGGATAATAAACAAACTATGTTAGAGGCAAAATCAATTTGGAAACTAGGTATATGGATCATTTATCGACGACAAACTTACTTATCAACAAGTATTTTTTGTCCGTGCAAGGAAACAAAATGCCACTTACATCAATCTTGTTGATGTCGTCTAACACTCTACTCCCTCCGTCCCTAAATAGATGTCATTCTCGCCTTCAGAAGTCAACGTTTTTAAACTGCCGGTAATTATATATTAAAATATATAAATATTTATGTTAAGTAATTAGTATCGTTGAAAAGATCTTTAAGTCTAGTTTTTAATAAATTTATGCGGAGATACAAATGTTGCACGTATTTTCTACAAACCTAGTCAAAGTTAAGAAAGTTTGACCACCACGCACCCCATAAACGACATCTAAAAAGGGACGGAGGAGTAACTTGCACCAATTTTCTAACCCCCTGTCAACGTCTCCAGTATATATAACTTTTAGACCAAGACCTTGTTTAGATGGCTAAAATTTGGAACCGGATGTCACATCGTCACCTTTGTAGCACGTTTCGTTTGTTAGTGGTAAATATCATCCTATCATGGAGTAACTAGGCTCAAAAGAATCGTCGCAATGTACATCTAAACTGTGTAATTAGTTATTTTTTTACCTACATTTAATACTCCAAATATATGTCTTTTGGTGCATTTAATGTAATGTGATGGAGAAAAAGTGGAAAAAAAAGTTATAAACTTTAGCTATCTAAACAAGGCCTATTGAAGTACGTAAGCTATTACGTAATACAAAAATATATGTGGTCTACATCAGTAAACATGACCACACATGTGACGACCAATACCATGCGTACCTGCACACCATTTCCATCCTCTCATTTTATTGGGACTTCCTTAATGGCGTTGCAGTTTGCATAGTACTCCCTCCATTCCTAACTTAATATTCTCTCAGAGACACATAACTATAAAACCAAGTAGTATATGATTAGCTAAAGTAATACATCATGTCATAATTAATCTATCAAAAATAGAATAACACCTGTTTAGTTAAACAATACAAGTTCTATTCAAATTATCAACGGATCAATTAAGATATGAAAGCAAATTACACACCATCTTAACTAGCACCTAGCTTGGAACATGGAAAATCACAATTCTAGGTAGAGAAAAATATAAGTACTATATAAGCATCTGTGTGCTCTCTCTATATATTGTATCATTAATTCTTCACCATCATCAGTTCAATTATTAACACTAGTTTGACTTAGGCTTAATTAATGCTTTCCACGATCTGATAAGCTGATACGAGCATAGCAACCTATATATATAACTACTAGCCAAAAGAAGAAGAAAACTTAACCATTTCGTTCTCTTGGGAGGTCCACATCAATCAGAGCGACAGCAGCTGCGACTGTTGACACACTAGTACCCGAAATGCTTTTTAGTGGCGGGCAAAAAAAATTTGGTGTGGCGGGCACGGCGCCGCGCCACCAAGGAAAGGTCACAGAAAATGCACCGTTATCCGTGGCGGGCACGGTGCCCGCCCGCGGTAAATAAATAAAAAATTAAAAAAGCCCGAGCCGGTGCGGCACGGGCCCGACAGAAACCCGGCTCGCTCACCGCCCCCGCCCGCCGCCGCGCCCGCCGCGCCGTGGTGGAGCTCCTCGCTTGGATCGTCCGTCGTGGTGGCGCACCAGGGTTTCCTCGCTAGATCGCCGCCGCCCGAGGAGCGTGGTGGTGGGCTCCTCGCGGATCCGTCGTCGTGGTGCACGCACCTGGGGTTTCGTCGCGGATTCGCGCCCGTCGTGGTGAACCTCCTCGCCCATCCGTCGTCGTGGTGGCCGCATCGGGTTCGAGGGCGGGCAGTCGCGGATCGAGGCGCCCGCCCGTGGTGGAACTCCTCGCCCGGAGGCGGCGCCGTGGGCGGATCCTCCACGGATGGAGGCGCGCCGCGCCCGCCGCCGCTGGATCCCTTCATGGATGGAGGCCGCCACCGCCGCCGCTGGATCCTCCGCGGATGGGAGGCGCCGTGGGCCGCGCCATCCGCAGCGCCGCCATGACGCTCGTCGTGGCGTCCCGCGGGCGGCGCCACCGCTGCCAGCGCGCCGCCGTGGGTAGGAGGCCTGCAGGGAGGGACCGCCATCGCCCGTGGGGAGGGGGAGGAGGGGGAAGGGCCGCCAAGGGCGAGAGGAGGGACGCGGTGGCCGCCGTGGCGAGAGGAGGGAGAGGGACGCGCGGTGGGGAAGGATCGAGAGGGAGTGAATGGACGAGGGCTGCGGTGGGGACTTGAGGTGAGGGAGTGAATGACCGAGGGCTGAAACCCTAATTGTGGTATTTATACTAGAGGCGGATATTGGGCCTCGCTGAAGGGGCTGTTGGGCCACGGCCTTTTCCGTGGCGGGCCTTTAAGGCTGTCCGCCACGGAAAAATCGATTTTCGTGGCGGGCAAAAGTGCCCGCCACGGAAAATAAAAAGCGCTTCGTCCACAGAAAATCGTAGGTATTAACGTGGCGGATAAAAGATGTGCCCGCCACGGAAAAAAAATCGAGGTGTCTCGGAAAATCGTTTCGTTACTAGTGACACTTAGCTACTGCTTGCATAGCAAGAAAGATGTACATGCCAGCATCAATTTGATAATAATATACTTTATCCGGCCCTAAAAGAATGCAACCATGGGAATCATGTTGGTTAAATTTACCAAAGTTTGACCAAGTTTGTAATCATTAGTATTAAAATGTATTTTTAACCAAATTTTATTACATAAATATATTGTCATTAATCTAATGATACTTATTTTATATCGTAAATGCTAGTATCCTTTTGTAAAAATTTGGTTAAAGTTGAAATTAGTTGACTTCTCGGGAAGCCAAATTGCATTCGGACAGAGAGTATATATTACGAATCTCCTAGTTTCCTATTGATTCTGTGTTTCCAAAATATTGGTTGCGTCCTACACTTTCCATTAGATATCCTTCTTTGAATAGGTTTTGAATTCTTTTTCTTAGTATTATTATCAATTTCAAATCTTGATAGGTCATTAGGCGACTACTTCTTAAGGTTAGAATTTTTCTCCTTTCTTTTTCACCTCTCCAAACTAGAGATCTGCATGACAGCTATCTATACATCTTTTAGGCCACCTTGCTTCTGAAGCAGTCTCCCAACCTATAAAAAGTGGCATTCTCACTTCCCGAAAAAGCTAAAATTATTTTCAACTTTTATCAAGTATATATATACAAGAAGTTACAGCGTATACCCATCGTCGGCAGATTCGTTCTTCTAAACACCTCAGTCGACGTTGTTGTCTACTTTTTACAGTCCCATAACCTCTATGTAACACAGTCCTCTTTTGATGACTGCTATGTAACTTGGTTGCTTTAATATATAATATATGTTGTTGTAAAGAAAAACTATCATTGGATTAATCGTTGAATATATTTTATAGAAAAAAGTTTATTTTAGAGATACAATTGTTTATAATTTTTTTATAGATCTAGTCAGGCTTAAGAAAATTTGACCTACACAAAAACTCTAGGCAACTTTTTTTTGGGACGTAGGGGCAAATGTTTCCATAGAAGGTTTTACTTACTATAACCCGTTATGGAACTGATATAGATTAAAAACTTTAAATGTATCTCTCATAAAATTATAGTTTTTAGAAAATCCATATACCTATATCATCTAGCATGATGAAATGGTAGACATGTGACAAAATTATGGTCAAAGGAACATATACAAGATTACATTAGTGTTCAAAATGATAATAATTAATGAAGAAGAACGGGCCAACAATTAACTTCTTAGAGCAACTCTAATAGTTTTGCAAACATGGTTTGCATTCTTCAAAATTTCAAAAACATGAAAAAGTGATCTCCAAAGTTTTGCAATTTAGATTGACATTTTGGGCAACTTGGCATAAACCATCCTCAACTTGGCAAATATGCCAAGCTGGGAGGGACTTGACAAATCCTCTCCTTGCTTGCATGTTGCGTATTGACCGCGAAAATAAAATTATCTCCCTACTTGCATCTTTGCGATATTGCCTTTTTTTCTTTTTTGCCAAACTAAATTTGCAAAACTAATGGAGAACCACAGTTTTTTCACTTTGCATATATTTTTGTGACTTGGCAAATCATAACTTTTACCAAGTATATTTTGCAAAACTGTTGGAAGAAATCAAAGACGGGTTCAGTCACTTGTCCATCCCAATAAATTGAAAACAAAAGCACATCAGACTTGTAATAAGTTGATCTTCACACTACCAGAGACCCCAAAAAATTCCTTATGGTTTATTTTTTTTCCTGCGTGTTTCTGAAAAACCGCAAGGCTAGATTTTCTTGTGGTGTACATATTTTCAAGAAATTATGTGTTTAATATGGTATGAGTGTTCATGGTGTAAATGACAAATTTACAGATGGATTCACACATCCGAAGTATCTCCAATTCATGAATAGACACTAAGGCATCTTACGATCCTAACCTAACGCATACTGGTGCTATAATACAATAGGAATCCGGCCGTGCCTTTCCTATAGCACTAGCTATAAGAATCAAATAATTTTCGCATAAAGTTGATCAGCAAGAAGTTCATGATAAGATAAGTTGATAAGAACGTAATCAAATGGCCATGACACATAGTGATATGTCCCCTTGGAATAAAGTACAATTAGTGTGAAAGAGAAAGGCAAATGCTCTTCTTTTAATTTCTTGAGCATAAACAAAGATGTGCATCGATCTTGTTATTTTTTCTACCTTGTAACTCACTAATAAGGAACAATCATATGCATTGGTCGATGCGGATATTGATATATTTTATTTTCTTCAAAAACTTGTACCATGCCAAGCCTAGATGTTGAACAAAGATGGACCAGATATATTATTTAGCTTATTACTTAAGGTGATTAATTGTAGCAAGCTTGTAATAATTACTCCATTCGTCCCTTTTAAACCAAGGTCACTAAGGAGAAGTTAAATATATTCAATTTTGACCAAATATATACAAGAAAATATGAATACTTATAATACATAATTAGTATCGTTAGATAGATCAATACATCTATTTTCATAATTAAAACTTATTTGAAGATACAAATGTCACTAATATTTTCTATGCACCTAGTCAAAATTTAAAAAAAGTTTAATCAACACGCTTCCCATAGCAATAGTTAAATTGGGACCGAGGGACCACTAGTGCAGGACAGGGTTTTATTCGGTTGGGAACCCTCTACGAGTTGCAGAATAAAAGTATTTGCACCGGGAATAGTCGACTAAGATTTAAATTCAAATTTATGGGAAAAAAATTCAATGCCATTAGTGTGTCCCCGGCTAGCTAGAATCATATTCTGCAATGCTTTAAAAAGTTATTGATTAAATCTACAAAATATTTGATGATAGCTGTGTTCAGAAAGGATATTCGAAGCATATTTTTGCCGTTTGTTAATTTTCTTCCTTATAAACAGCTTCCCTGAAAAAAGTCACAATGCTTTTTTTCCTTCCTTCCTTATAGACATGCACAAGTCTTTCAGATTGTGTCACTTTCTTTGAACATATCAGTACTGACAAAATGTACCGCTACTCTTGCCAAATCTTTCAACCAAAAATGTCAGCAAAGCTTTTGCCGTTTCCTAGCCACGATATTTTCCATGCTTTTACCTATCACATGACTTCTTATATCGTATAAAGTGTGTGATAGCTTATGAAGAAGAAACAAAAAGATAATGAACTTCTCTCCTTCAAATTTGGTCCCAGGAAGTCTTAGAAGTTGGTTGGACAACTCATATCTCAGCTATCTTGCGACATTTTGCGTCCATGTAGGTACCAACTGAACTGATTTTTTTTTTTTTTTTTTTGGACGGCAAGTACAACAACATGCATTTTTGTTCGTTGTAGGAAAAAATGTACTTCATATGCGCATAATAAAAGCAATGGTGGCTGTCTGGTAGCATATTTAAAACACAAGAATATAAAGACTTTTCCGCATAAATATTCTAAAGTAGCGAATCATTTTGCAGTTTTCCAAGCTAATAACCTCGAAAGTTGTTGCCGTCCATGTGATCCAATAAGTGAGACTGCTGCGAGAATATCCGGAGCATCTCCGTTCATTACGGAGACTTCCACCAGTCATCTTTGTCGCTTCCTTCGAATATGCCATGTTGAAAGAAGATTATATGTGCTTGGCGTTCCGTGAGCTAGAGAGAGATGACATGACTAATATTACAAGCAAGTGGTCACATCCATGACACCTTGTTAAACTCAAATAATTGAGATGAAAAGTTGTTGCTTCACATGCATGGCTTATCATATCACAAGAGATAAGTTATACACAGAGCTAGTTGGTCAAACCAGGCAAACAATATGATACAACGTACACTCTTGCTTAGTGGAGGCTAATTCCCAGAACAACCGTTGCATGATTGCAGCGGTGGACTCCATTGATTCCCGAGGGACGGGTGGCTTGCCGATACCAAGTGTGAGGGGGTGTGTGGTGATGGCGGCGACACGGGTCTGCATGTTGCGGGTGGCGGCGGCTAGGATTGGAGAGAGCGAGAGCGGGAGAAGGCTTGTTGACCAAAGCTTTAGGGTAAAACCTTGATTTACTTTTACTTGACTTGCACGATTACATGATGCCAATATTTATAGTCTCGGCGTGCCTTGAGCTTAAGCAAACTAGGGGATCCTTATCGAATCAAATTCACTTTCTTTGGCGGCAACTTGGGCTCCTCCCCTAGGGCCCGATGTGCCCCTCCCCCCCCCCATGGCCAAGCGGCAATGGTGCTCCCTTCTGGGCCTTTTTGCCGGCCTATTATCTTCAAGGGAGGAATGCAATATGTATTGGACGTACTCTTGTAGATGCTCGACGCTAAAGCATACCCATCAGCCATCACTTTTGGACATATCCTCGAGAAACATCAAATCAAATCAATCAAATAAAAGACAGTACAAGAAAAAAAGGTGTGCACAATAACATATTTTTAGTCCTTGTATATTACTCCCTCCTCCGTCCCATGGAGTTCGTCGTTTTTGACTTTTGAACTTCATGTTTGACCATCCGTCTTATTCAAAATATTTATGCAAATCATAAAATAAATTAATCAATATTCAAGTATCTTTATTGATAAAATAAGTCGTAACAAAATAAATTATATTTATGCAAAAAAATTGAATAAGATGGCGCGGAAACCAGGGGTGACAAACTCAAAGTGGGACGGAGGGAGTATGAATGGCACATTTTTGTTACCCTAACAGAAAAACTTGACAAATATTCAATTTCAAATGCTAGCCCATATATAGGACATTCCAAATGCTGAATCCATCCCCAAATAAAACAAATCCTTAGTTCACATTCAAATTCAAATTCAAATACAAATTGCCCATTTCAAAACGCGTCTTCAGTTCTGCCGTGATCCAGTCCAGGGGCAAAACTGGCACAATTGAGGGTGAGGAGGACCGGGTCCCACCCAGGGTTTCGCTTTCGACGGTGATCCCTGTCTCTTTCTTTCTCCTACCGCCGCCAGCCCGCCACCATTTGCCGCGCCTCACCGCCGGCGACGGCGCATAGCAATCCAGCCGTCCTCACATCCAAGTATCCATTCGCCAGTGGCGCCGTCCCCTATTTCGCTATTGGCATTGAACTGCTTCAGAGTGGAGATCCGTCCGCCTTACGACCATTGACCGACCCAGCAGGCCTTGGATCGATCTGTCATTCTCTTGGTAATTGACCCACGCCTGCTCGGAAATGCAGAGGGATACCGGCGCCGGCGACCGGACGCCGGGCACCCCGAGCCCGACGCACGGTGGCCGACTCAGGCATCGGAAGCGCTCCAACGAGGTGATCTGTTCTACCCTTCCATACAGAAATGCCTCTCTGTTCCTGGCTGTAGAGGTCGATGACTCATCTTGCGATCTTTGCGCATCGTTGTTGTGATTGTTTAGGTTCCCAGCGACGTGAACACGACTAATGGCGCCAACCTGCTCTTGAACGATCAGAACAAGTACAAGTCGATGCTGGTTCGTACCTACTCCTCACTGTGGATGGTGGCCGGGGTCGTCTTCTTGATATATATGGGGCATCTATACATCTGGGCCATGGTGGTGGTCGTCCAAATCTTCATGGCAAAGGAGCTCTTCAACCTTCTCCGGAAGGCCAATGAGGACCGCCAGCTCCCAGGGTTCAGGATGCTCAACTGGTGAGGTGGTAGTAGGATATATGGCTGATCCATGCATTGCATGACCTGGCGTTTACATTTTAATCTGTGATGTCACAGGCATTTTTTCTTTACCGCGATGCTGTTTACCTATGGCCGCTTCCTTAGCCGCCAGCTTGTTAACACTGTGACTTCAGATAAGCTGTTATACAAGCTGGTGAGCAGGCTCATCAAGTACCAGATGTTTATTTGCTACTTTCTCTACATAGCAGGTAACTGTGACCATTTTATTTATTTTTTCTCCTAACAATGGTCATGAACATAAGACACTTCAATATTTTGTTAGTTCTTGGTTTTGATAGGCAGGCATTGGACCCAGTGAGTTCAGACTGTCAAAGAAATTTGGTCCATTTCCCATTTCGTAGATTTGATTAGAACTGTAGGCTGGAGAACTAGTGCCATAAAATCTTGCCTCGTTCTCCAGTTGAGGATGTTCGTTTAGTTGATTTTGTTTATTGAGTAATGGTGGTGTTATTATGTTTATTGAGTGATGGTGGTTGGGAAGATTGTGTATGATTTGAGTCATTTGACTGCTGTACAATGCAATATAATCCTCTATGTTGGTCTCATTAAGTTCGGATCCTTCAGCACTTAAGCTTTTTTGTAGCACATAAATTCTTGCTGTTGTTTACAAATAAATGATGCAAATGCATTCTCCTAAAGTTTGAAAATTGCTTGCTTGTTGGCACCATACTAATTTATTTATATATTATCCAGGTTTTGTCTGGTTTATTATCACTCTAAAGAAAAAGGCATACAAGTACCAATTCAGTCAATATGCATGGACTCACATGATCCTTCTCATGGTATTTGCCCAGTCATCTTTCACTGTGGCAAACATTTTTGATGGAATATTCTGGTAAGTTTGCATCTTACAGCATGCTTTAATGCGTTGATCTGATACTATAATTTGGATCCCAGTGCTATGCTTGAGCGAGATGTAGTTATGAATCCCAGCTTAGGAGCCTGAAATGTTGTTTATATCGTACAGTCATGAATACATGATATTTTGGACAAACAAAACAAACAATGACATGTATTCATGACTGGAGGGCGTACTAATTTCTACTTTATGCTTGTTTGAATAATTGTGCTCATAAAATTTTGTCGATGACTTAAACTTAATTAGACCTGTAAGATATTAGCTACAAAGTTACTAGTTTAAAGAGTGTTCATTCTTTCAAGAAGTGCGAAGAGTTCATGTACCAAGCAGTTTCTGAATGATTACGTTGATGTTCGTAACTATGTACAGATCCAAAACAATATTAATACAGGCTCTGTTTATTCCTGTGACATCTCTAGTGCCAAAGGAATGTAGCATCAACTTATCTTGTGTACACAAGAGGGAAAAGGCATTTTATCTGCTTTTGTACCAATCTGTTTTTAAAATCTTCATACCTATTGTTTTTTTTTGCTTTACTCCTTTTATCTTCATTGAGTTTTGCATAGCATGTTGAGATTGTGCACTCACCAAACTACATGAATTGTATTGATAAAGCTTGGACAGCTAAACTATGCCTGGATGCTGGTTGGGGGTGGGGGTGCATTTCTCTGGGGGTTGTTACTATTTGTTTGAAATCGGATTTAGGTCCTGCATTCAACCAAGCCCTTTGTGATTAGTTGTAAGGCTGACATAAAGATGATGCTTTTTGTAGGTTCATCTTCCCAGCTTCATTAATTGCTATCAATGATGTTGCTGCCTATTTCTTTGGATTCTTCTTTGGGAAAACACCTCTGATCAAGCTCTCCCCAAAGAAAACATGGGAAGGATTTATAGGTGCATCAGTGACAACACTGCTTTCTGCATTTGTGGTCAGTAAATACTTACTCCATCTGTTTGCTATTACTGACCAATGTTCATGTAACCAAAATACGTGGTGCATAAATATCTTTGTTCAATGGTTTTTTTTGGTTGCCTTCTTTCTGCAAATGTTGGAGATGCCTGCTTCTCTGAATTATGAACACTTATAAACTGTAAAATTTTCAATATCCGCTTGTCCTGTCATAGCAGTTCATTTTGTACCACCCATGGGAATGGTGGGGGTTGTTTGGTTGGTGCTCCAGCCTGCTGCTCTGCAATTGGGCATACTTTCTTTGAAATTAGATATTAGTCAGAAAAATTTATGCTTGAGGGTGGTGAAAAGCTCCAAACTTTGTCTTTGAAAAACATCTATTGATCCTCGTATTAAATGAATGAATCTGTGATGATTTCATTGTAGTTTGTTCTTAACACTTTGACTGGTGAGCGAGATTGTGCATTTAAACGTCTTATTTTGTATGTTTGCTAATACTTCTTTAAATAATTGGGTCTAGCATTATTAATTTAGTTTTCCTGTTTTGGCAGCTTGCTAATTTCATGGGCCATTTCCAGTGGTTGACATGCCCAAGAAAGGTATAGTCTTGGATGATTTTTTTTCACCTGCTGTTGCAAAATTGCTCAATCCTATATTTCTCATCGGCCCTGTTGACATATGGGCCCTGGGCCCATATGTTATAGACATACCAATGGTGTATTGAGCAATTGCAACTGTGGTAACTACCTCCTTTGTCATAGAATACCTCCCATTTAAATGTGATCTAAATGTATTTCTACTGAGCTTACCTTGTTTCATTACTCTATCTATAGGATTTATCAACTGGATGGCTTCATTGTGACCCAGGTCCTATGTTTACACCAGAAAGTTACGATCTACCAGGATGGATGCCACAATGGGTAAGCAGGCAATTCGAGCCTAACAAATTCTCAATTGGAAACGGTTCCATTCCATCTGCTCTTGTTGTTGCTTCAATTACTTTATTGGTGCTGTGCAGTTTCCATGGCGAAATTGCAGTTATGCCTGTTCAATGGCATGCCTTAGCTCTTGGCTTGTTTGCTTCAATAATAGCACCCTTTGGTGGCTTTTTTGCAAGTGGCTTCAAAGAGGGCATTCAAATTTAAGGTGCTTATTTTGTCTGGAATTATTTGTTGGAAATACATATCACCCTCAAAATCTCATTATGTTTATACATTCAGGATTTTGGGGACACCATACCTGGTCATGGTGGATTTACAGATAGGATGGACTGCCAAGTATGTACTTTTAACTTGTTTTGTTTCCAAAAGGTTACACATTTGTTAGTGGTGATTTTGAATGGGTTAAATCGCTCTCTGAATGTACCTCCTAGTTTGCTTCTAGTGCATTCGCTGTAATATATTTAGTGTGAATTGGTGATTAAAAAGGAATGTGTCTTTATGCATGATCATAAATAGCTTTTTTTTTTTTTTTACTGGGAATCAGGCTTTGCTGCCAATTACAGAACTTAGGAAAAGTATGTAGTTATGCTCATTCTCGTCTTCATTTTTTTTTTAATATTGTGTATGATTTGCAATGTGAAATCTGATAGTTTACAGTAGTGTTTCTTTTCCCTTTTTTTTTTTTTTTTTCTGAGACTCCAAAATATGTTTTGCAGATGGTCATGGCTGTCTTCGCCTACATCTATTACCAGTCATTTGTGATGGTACAGGACTTATCTGTTGAGACAATCCTAGAGCAGGTAATCTGGGTTTTGCCATACTTGTATGCTAACTTCAGTTCCTTTGCTCCATAAAGATATCTAGGTGCTAAACAACATACCCTTCAATGCAGGTACTACGGAATCTGACCTTTGAGGAGCAGCATGAGCTGTATGAACAGCTAGGCAAGTTACTTGTGAGAGCGAACTGATGCTAACAGGGACCCTGTAAGCACCTAATCCAAAAGGATAATGTGCAGTGCTTTTGATGCCTTGCTTTTGTTAATCTTCTTGTACAGCCCTAACACCCTAAGAACGAAACAAAGAACCACAACGCTGACAGGAATTGCATCGCTGTATGATGTTTTGGAGGATACAGCTCCGCGTTTTTAGAGATTTGTGTCACCTTTTTCCATTTGCTTCGGGTCTTAGCTTGTTGCCACATCAAAACCAGCTAACTCTGTTTTTCATGTCAAATGTTCTTCGTATTTGACAATGTGTGTAGGAGGTTTCCACGTTTTTGTTCCCACATCAAAACACACTGTTTTTCATGTTTTGTTCCCCAGTACTAGTACGCAATGCATCCATGTTTTTGTTACTGTATCTAGTAGCAGCATTCCATGCCAATGAGGCAATGGCATCGAGTTGCATCAGTCAACTGATCGATGCTGGTAACCATGGGATTTCTATTTATTTGTACATGATATATTTTTGCTGTCATGCAGATGTGCTAACAGTGTGTTTAGCGGTAGGGGATGAAAATGGAATGTATATTTCCCGATATCCATCCTTCCGAATAAGGTTTAAATACTTAATGAATAATCCGTATATATGAATCTAGATATTTAATATATGTACTATATCCAAATCCAAACACCCTCAAAGTTAATTGTTGATACATATTTAAGTTAAGTGTCAAGTTTTGCCACATCCGCCACTCCCTCTCTCCCTGTTCTCTCCTGTTCGCTAGTGAGTGGCTCAAACAATCATTGTATAAAATTTGTGATGGAGAACCATGTAGAGCGCTTGAAGATGCTCTCTAGTTTAGGTCATTTGTCTCCTTGATTGAGTGTTTTATACCGTTACTAATCCTGAGCAAGATCCGTGGTTCTATCTACTGTAGATTACCTTGTCCTATAGTCACTCTGGACTTGGCTTCAAATCCTCATCACCAATCAATAATATACACTGCTCTATTAGTTGCCCCAGATACAGACAGCAAGCAAAGCTGAAAGCTAGAGAACTGACAGACCATCAGCTAAACATTTAATTTAGTACAAAATAATTTCATGGTGCCACATAAACTATATGTAATTCATGCTGTCAATTATATAGCTACACTCCGTGACGCTGCTTCTTGTTGAATTGGGCAGCATCTTGATCTTGAGTCATGTCTTCAACACAGATCCTGACTATCTTTGAATAAGGAGGCAGCCGTGATTCCCAAGTCAGGAGCTCGAACATTTTCTTTGGAGGAGAAGCTGAGCCTACTATTAAGTCACCAAAACTGACCCTAGGAAGTTGAGTTGCAGAAACATCACCTTCTAAGTGAGGAGGCAAGATGCGAAATGGAGCCGGGTGATAGATCAATTTTGTTATGTCTATTGGACGATCTTTCAGACAAATATTTCCTGGCTGGTCACCAAACATATTGTTCTCTAAGGTCCATTTGTACCTTTTTAACACACTGAACCAGAACTGGGTGTTTATATTCTCTCTCAATACGTCAGCCAGAATGTTTCCAATGAGGAACGATCTGTCCAGCAGTGTTGCCAACTCATTTCAATGGATGATAACTGTGGGTTGTCCTCTGGGTTTGTGCTTCCAAATGCCAATACCTTGAAGAGATAGCTAAACTCTTCTTGTGACAACAGTTTCAGATGGATTGGCTGTACGGTAGCAAATCTTGCAATCCTTTCAAGCCTACTTATGACTATCACTTTGGTTCCTTCACCCATGCGTGACACACAAGAATAGAACTTCGTCAATCATCGTCATCCACATCTGATGTAAATTCAATTACGACCAAAGTCCTCACGCACGGGAGCTTCTCATGTTCTATACCGCATATGGTGTGCCCAGAAATATGCAATATCGAAGAGAAATGGCTCCGAATCTTGTAGGTATTGCACACATGTGAAACAAGAGTTCTTTTGCCAACCTTTCGACCACCGATGATGGCAAGAATGGCTGGTGCACCCTGATTATTGAGATTTTTCTGCAGCAGTGCGTTGATAACTTGTTGCTTTTCCACATGGCGACCGAACATGAAGTTATCGATATAGAGATATGTGTCGTAGGGATTGCGGCACACACGTTCACATCCCCCTATCAGTATGACGAACTCTTTCATCATATCTACCATAGTTTCCAAGCTCCGCAAAGCACTGTCGACATCATCATCAGTAGAGCTCCTACTGGTAGTACTGTTACTCATACGAAAACGCTTTGTAGAAGCTCCAATAATGGATGACACAAGTGTACGGGATCTACTCGCCTTATGTTCATCACTCTCCAATATAGGCCTATACTTGAAGTTCTCCAGCACATAGTACCCTCGATACATGCTCTCTGAAATCAGCTTGAGTTGCATCAACATACCAGAGTTTGTGATATATCGCCCATCGGCTTCATCGACGACCGTGCGCACTCTCAGCAGGAGGAGCTGCAGCCTCTGCAACTTCTCCTCCATGGATTCTCGATTTGCTATCTTGTCAACCAGAAAGGAGTTGGCGCGGCTAACTAGGTCTTCGGTAGCAGCAGATGTAATCGCCTCCATATGTTGAAATCTGCTCTCTTGTATGTGAGAGTTAGAAAACTGAATGTTGGTTTGCCTTAGTAGCTACTGAATCTCTGTTTGATAAATGAGGCAGAGACTGCGCACCTCATCACAATAGTAGACTACATCGGAACCAAAAGATAACGTACTGAGGATGGCCGTACCCGTCGGGGGCAACAATGAAGAAAAATGTCAGGCGCACCGCAACTCGGTTGTCAACATTCATGGCTTGTCTTTTTGAAGACATTTTTTTTGTGAAACCATGAGTTAATTGTTTTGGTAGCAATTCTATCTCATCGTTTGTGTCTCAAGTAGGTAGGGAGGAATTGCTTTTAACTTTTACTAGGGAAATATGCCCGTACGTTGCAACGGGAGAAAAGTAAATCGATTTGGCTGAGAAATAATATGAGATAAGAACCATCAGTTATAGAAACATTGGCAAAAACAAGGAACCTTAATCGTCAGTTGTCGGCAATTTATTCATGAGGGAAAGAGTAACAGTAGACCCCTTGTATCTTATAATCAAGGGGCATTACAATTGATACAACCAAATAATCATCCTGATCTGATGATTTTGCTATTGTCGCTGCAAAGCTCAAGTTAACCAAGAAGCAGCAGCTCCGATCAGGGCCAATACTCTACCTAGCCGATGCCTTGTATTTATTATAGTTTGGTTGGTGTACAGTTTAAGTTTGCATTAGGAATAGGAGTCCATCAAGGAGCCGCTCAGGACTTTCGGCCGGAGGCTAGAATAGAATAGTAGTCAATCAATAGAATAGGAACAAAGTGTCCATCAAGTAGCAGCTGAGGACTTTCGGCCGGAGGCCAGACAAAAATTTGGCTAAACAAGGCTGGATGAAAATTTGGGAAGACGACGAAAATTTATTAGTAGGTTACATAGATATATAGATATAAAAGGTACAGAATTAGTCTTTATTAACAAATACGTTTCCGTGCATTGTAAGGGGAGACGATGCAGTCACCTGAGGCGCGTCGATTGGCCCCTGCAAAGACAGCAACGCTAGTGCTAGGACCCAGGGCGTTTGCCGTTCAGGCAGCTATGGCTTGGGGCTCTTGAGAGGTGCCTGGCTCTATGACTCCATATCGCTCTTTTTTCATAGCCTGTGAGCGTGTAGAGCGGGCGGTCGGTAGCGAAGTCTTGCTTGTGGATTTGCATCCACGCCGGTGGATCTAGTCGTGGGCTGATTGAATCCACCTGAATGTATATAGGTATATGATGATGGGTTTGATTTTTTTTATATAAGGATTTTTCGTGATTTGTGGCTTTACAAGCACGTACAATGGAATTCTTATTATATAGGAAACGGATATCAAAGGAAAATTTTGTGCTCCTTTTACGATTCAATTTGTAGTTTTTTTTTTTTTATTTCAGTTGGAGTTTCTGCCTGTTAGAATTTGATTTTATTTTCTTAAGTAGGAGTTTCTACCAAAATCTGCTTCCATCCAATGCTTTCCCGGTTCTTTGTGCGTGCGGAAGACCGACAAAAGAACATGCACGGACTGGAGCCACGGGGAGCACGGTCGGCCAGACTATTTCCTTTGTTAATCTGAGAAGAGTCGAGTCCATGCGAGCGGGACAGGAAACGTCAGAAAAAGGTGAAAAAAAAGAGGCAGAAAACGATGGCGAAAAAAGGTGAAAAAAAAGAGGTGGGACTGAAAGTTTCTCTCTTTATTAGTAGGTATAGAATTGAGGGTCAATTCTCTTAGACCCCCGTTTGGATCCTTGAAATTCAATTCATTCTAATAAATTATAATGTAGGCATATATTAATTAATTTAATATTGTTATATATGGAATATATTTGCATACAGTTGTTAGCCATGCAAGGGAGATGCTTATATGTTGTATTTCTACTACAGGGAAGCAAGTTAAACAGTGTGTTATAAGTTGAAGAGTAGAAACATAGCATGGTAATCTATAGAATAAATAACATGTTGATCTATAGAATAAATTTCTCTCTCGCACCCTATGAATCTAAGATAGCCTTATATGTGAACTTTGAAAGTCGTTGAATCTCAAATAGCCTAGCCAATTCCACTAAGTAGATTTTAATTCCTCCACAATGAAAACGACCCTTAAGAAAATTATGCCACTGAGAATGATAGATAGTCACATATATCTGACTGCCCTCGACTCCTTGCGAGCTGAGCGGAAACATTAATTTTCGATTGACTAGGTCATTTTATAGAAAACAAGCAGTTATTGAGCGAAAGTGACCACCTTGATTTTTGCACTGCTGTTATTTCCTCTTGGTCCAGTATATACTCCCGAGAGATCCCCAAAAGAACCATGAGTTCAAGAATTTTATTAGGAAAAATTAGTGTTCAAAGCAAATTATCCATATATATACTCCTATTTAATGAAGAAGGACCATGCTAATTAAAGGGAATAAATCCTGCATTAAAAGAAATGCATGGAGACAGACCACAATCTCATGTTGATGAGCCCAATCTATTGTGCAAGAGCTGAAATATCTAGTTTTCTAGGACCTTTTTTTAAATCCTAGAACATCAATTTTTTCAGGACGGAGATAGAGGAAGTATGTAATTTGCCATGACAACGGAAGCAAAATACAGTAGCAATGTTTAAACTTGTGCCACACACATTTCTCAAACAAAAATGTTAGTGAAGAGATGAAACCGCAAGTTTACTGCTGCTAGGATTTCAAATTCGTTAATTCAGTTAGAAAGAGACTAGCTAGTCCATTCACTCTCATGCATGGGTAGAATATTATATATATATAAGCATTAGAATTTCATAGATAAATTTAGCATATATGGTTAACCAAAATTGTTTATCAATCATTATGTTGTCTTTATTTTCAGTTTATTATGTTGTCTTTATTTTCAGTTTATGACACAATATACAAGCTTAAATATTGATACAATGTGATCTCTATCACTCTATATTTCCGTCCATATTCAAAGTCGTCTATGCCCATTTACATCATATCATATCTACGTGTCTTATGACATCATGAATCTAGATTTGGCTTTTACAAAATGAGATTATCAGCTATTGTAATTTTTAATCCGTAGTTTAAGTTGTTATTATAGAGCTTGTTATATTTTATTCAAAGTTCTCATACGGTATTTATAACAAAAAACAATTTTAGGCTCCTTTGAGAGATTCTTCTTTGGTCGGTCTAGACTTATTGAGAGCAGATCAAAAGAAGGTATTTGCCAATGATAAAACACTAGACACCATCAGTACCAGGCTAGACATTTTCTCCTTTGCCATGAAGAACCAACATAGCTTTAACAAGATGCTAGAGTTACAGCTTGCTCAGCTAGCCTCTGCTATACCCCGATAGAACCTAATAAAATCCCAGGCCAGCGGAAGAGTTAGAGTGCGCAAATCTTGTCAATATTTTTAATGCAGGTCATTACTATAAAGACTCCTCAAAGCAAGGATGGAAGCATGAGTCCTTGCCACTGAAAAGGAGATTCAGGTAGACCGACCATCAACATTCAGATTGGGCCACATACTTTCGACAATGCTCTTTGTGACCACGGATCCAGCATCAACATAATGCCAAAGGTAATCTATGACAAGATCCATGGTGCTCCTTTATCATATACAACTATGTGCTTCCGGCTTGCGGTCGGTTGATCATCTACCCTAAGGGAATTCTTGAAGACATCGTCTCACGAGTTGGCAACTTCGTATGTACAAAGCAGAACTTCGTGAGTCCTCGAGGCGGAGGAGATGAGAGGTCAACCATTTTATTGGGCCGACCGTCTATGCTGCACAAGCAAAGATCATTTTCACCAATAAGGGGAGAAGGGAGACTTTCCACTTCAAGAACAAGACACATCCCGGTATCCCGCTCATCCTCGGTACAACCATGAGATTGAAGAACTTGTCAAGAAGAACGATCGACTATAGAAGAAGAGGAAACAAGAAGAAATAGCCACAACATGTGAACATGATCAATGCAGTCAACTCAGAATGGGACTACGCTGCCGCTTCACCATATCTACCAAAAATGGATGATCCAAGTAACCCTGAAATCGACATTTCAATCAATCAGCTAACCTTCATGAATACCATCTGTGATACAGGCTCAGGAGTCAACATCATGCCTAAGGTAATTTATGAATTTATATATGGTAAACAACCCCTGTATGAAACGTATACATAGTTGCAGATGGTGGATCGGTCCTACAGGAGACCAGAAGGCATAGCTAAAGATATGTCTGTCCAGATCCATGACCACTACGTACATGCAGACTTCATTGTCCTAGACATGAAGGATGAAGAATCAATGCACCCATTGTGCTAGGAAGGCTGTTCCTGAACACTACCCGCGTTGTTATCTGCATGAGGACTGGAGAGATCCACTTCCAGTTTCCTACAAAATGGGTATGTTGTTATTCCAAGAATTATATTGATTATGAACAGCCCAAGAAGTCTCGCAATAGAAGAAGACGCAATGCTCGTTAAAATGAGTGCGTCCGGCAAGAAGAGTGGGGAGATTATGCGGCGGCATCAAGAATTGAAGTAGGATGGGAAGGCTGGACAAAGAGACTTGAACATTGAAGAGGTACATGATGAAGAAGAAGTGAAGGAGGAGACAAAGAGAAGGTACAGGAAGAGGTGTGGAAGAAGAAAGAAAGCCCACCTCGGGAATCGAAACATCCTCTCTGCTCTATAAGAGAAAAATCTGGTCAAAGAGCTCCCCAAACCTTCCCCAATATTTAGTTGCTCGCATAATTTGCCGATGTCCCCGGTATATGCAGCGATGCAGCCCCCAACCTTCCAACGGCCTTTCGTCCTCCCTGCTTTCGCACCAACTAATTCTATTTTTAGGATCATCTCATGCAACTAATTGATGATGTGGCAAATTTAATTTTTTTGGGTGCAACGTATTGGGGGAGCTGCTGTGGAGGACACTTGGTTTTGAGAAACAATTATTTAAAGAGAGCCCCCATATAGAGCTTTGAGGGTTTATATTTTTTGGGGAACTCTTGGAGTTGCTCTAAGGAAACTCTTAGGGTCATCGGGGCTTAGCCGTGAGGCCAACCTTGAAAATGGAGGCACTTCTCACCAACACATATACGCAAGAGAGCTATCTTCTTGCGATCCCACTCGCTTTCACTCGATATCCAAACCAACAATGAGGGGTTTAGGATCCTTTACTGACGTTCCGTAGCAAGCACTTCACCGTTGAGGTTGAAGATGTGACCGTGACTTGGACTTCACTTATGTCGATTCTGATCTTCTTTTCTTGATCCATGGACTCAGCAGGCTTTGACAATGAACTAATTTCTGTCATCATGGTCTTTTCCTTTATTGCAAGGTTGCAGGTGTTGAGGTTGACCTTGCAACACTATCTTTCTATTTGGAGGTGAGAAAGGTGTTGTTGATGCAACTTTCACTTGAGGTTCCCCTAATATGCTCGGGGGAAGGTTTGGAGAGCTGTTGGACTAGTGATTTCATATAGTGCACTTGGTGATTACGTTTCTTATGGATTTCTGTTGTGACTCTTGGTGGTTGCCATCATGAAGACAACTTAGAGCAGCGATGATCATTTAGTGAAGTGTGGTAATTGTCTCGACTCCGATCACATGGTGATTGTGAGGGGTTCTTGTGTCTTCCCCGCGGGAGATCATAGAGGCAACTCTAATGGATTGCTCATGACTTGTGTATCCTCATCTTGTGTTGGTTGTGTGGCACCTAAGTGTGGGTTAGGCATGTGATGCCTGCGTCGCGGCGTCTCAATGGGGACTAGCTTGGTCGGCAAGTAAGTGAACCTTAGTATAAATCATCATGTC
>JADLZK010005481.1:0-58959 GCA_015847255.1 Hyparrhenia diplandra
GATGTTAGAATATATCGATTGTATAAGGTCTTGTACTCACGTTACCAGATTGTATAAGGTAAGCGTGATAGCTTCATTGTAAGTCTTTGACTTATGGTACAAGTTAGGATATTCCTTAGATATGCTAGATACGGTAGATATCATGTAATCCTAACTTGTAAGTGATCTACTTGTTGTACAAGCCTTATGGGAGGCTTTCCCATCTATATAACATGTAACCGGAGCCTAGGGTCAAGGCATCCGTTCCCTCAATCTTTACATGGTATTCAGAGCCAGCAAAACTCCACACGGAGAACTCTCATGGCGTTCCTCGCGTCGTCCTCGTCAAGTTCGTCGATGCCCTCGATCGGTCTCTCTGTCACAGAGAAACTAGATCGCAAAAACTACGCAATGTGGAAGCTCCAAGTTACATCCGCGCTCAAGGGAGCGCAGCTCTTCTCCTACATCACTCCAAGCTCCACCCCACCGGCGGAATTCTTGCCGCCGGCGAAGCCCGACGACTCTACCAGCGAGCAGAAGCCCAATCCGGACTATGAGTCCTGGGTTGCTAAGGATCAAACGGTCCTAAGTTTCCTCTTGACGTCTCTGGGGAAAGAGATCTCGCCGCAGATCCCCACTACGGTGGTCACCGCCAAGCAAGCCTGGGATGCAATTGAAGCGTTGTTTGCATCTCAATCTCGTGCACGTATCATTAGCACGAGGATGGCTTTGGCAAACTCGTCCAAGGGGACGTCCTCGATCAGCGACTACTTCACCAAGATGAAGGGACTTTCAGATGAGATGGCCGGTGCTGGTCGCAAGCTTGAAGATGAAGAGTTGATTTCCTACATCCTCTCGGGGCTGGATCGTGAGTATGATGCTATTGTTTCAGCCGTGGCTGCACGCGTTGAACCAATATCTGTTGGGGAGCTCTACACCCAACTAACCAGCTTCGAGTCAAGGATGGAGATGAAGAACGGCGGCAACGGTGGCTATCAGTCATCGGTCAACATGGCTGCCAAGGGAGGTCGTGGCGCCGGCAACAATTTTCGTGGTGGAAACCGCGGTGGAGGAGGCGGGGCGTAGTGGCCGTCCGTGGTGGAAAAAGGAGGACGCAATGGTGGGCGTTCTCCAAACTTCCAAGTTGGATGTCGCCAGTGTGTGCGGCAAGGAAGGTCATGGCGCGGCCAGGTGCTTCAAGCGCTATGATGAAAGATTCCAAGGACCACCGCAGAAGTCAGCATCCTCGATGACCACATCCTACGGCGTTGACACCAACTGGTATGTGGACAGTGGTGCCACAGACCATATCACGTCGGAGCTAGAAAAGCTGACATCCAGGGAGCGCTACAATGGTGGTGATCAAGTGCACGCCGCCAACGGGAACGGTATGAATATTACTCACATCGGTCATCGTACTTTACGCTCCCCTTCTAGCTCCATTCATCTACGCAATGTCCTTCATGTTCCTAAAGCACAAAAGAACTTAGTTTCAGTGCATCGTCTTACTCGTGATAATGACGCTTTCATTGAATTTCATCCCACTCATTTTTTAATCAAGGAACAGGCGACGAAGAGAACTCTTCATCAAGGCAGATGTGAACGTGGATTGTACCCGTTGCTGCCTTCCAGTAGCCAGCCATCCAAGAATAAACAAGTCTATGGTGTCGTCAAGTCGTCTGAGTCCATGTGGCACAATAGGCTAGGCCATGCTTCTACTCCTGTTGTTAGGCAGGTGCTTAGTCGCCATAGTATTTCCTTTTCAAAAGAGTCCAATAAACATGTCTGTAATGGCTGTCAACTTGGTAAAAGCCATCAGCTACCATACCCAAGGTCGACTAGCAAGTCAGCTAGCCCTCTTGATTTAGTGTTTTCGGATGTTTGGGGTCCTGCACCAACTTCTGTTGGGCGTCATAATTACTATGTGAGTTTCATTGACGATCATAGTAAATTCGTTTGGTTATATCTCTTGCGTCACAAATCTGAAGTGTTCCAATGTTTTCAAGATTTTCAGCAACTTGTTGAACGTAGATTCAATCGCAAAATTCAGGCCATTCAAACTGACTGGGGTGGCGAGTATCAAGCTCTAAACTCCTTCTTTAAACGTGTTGGCATTACTCATCTCGTCTCATGCCCGCACGCTCATCAGCAGAACGGGGCTGCTGAAAGAAAGCATAGGCATATTGTTGAAGTAGGCTTGTCCCTTCTTGCACATTCCTGTATGCCACTAAAATTTTGGGATGAGGCTTTCCTCACAGCCGTTTTTCTTATCAATAGGCTGCCATCAAAAGTCATAGACAACGATACACCTTTCTATCGCCTCTTTAGCCAACATCCAGATTATAGTTTTCTTAGAACTTTTGGTTGTGCTTGTTGGCCGAATTTGCGTCCCTATAATGAAAGGAAACTTCAGTTTAGATCCAAACCATGCGTCTTTCTTGGTTATAGTGACAAGCACAAAGGATATAAGTGCTTAGATCCATCTCAAGGCAGAATTTACATCTCTCGCGATGTTGTCTTTGATGAAACTAGTTTTTCCTTTTGCATCTATGCATCCAAACGCCGGTGCTCGATTGAGAGCTGAACTTGAATTGTTACCTGACATTCTTTTGAATCCACTCTCTGGGGACGTATCTGTACATGACCTGGTGTCGAGTCATACCGTGTCTACTAATGCTTCTTCAAGTGCAGGCAACAACTCTTTGAATGCAGGATCAAATCGGGTGTCAAATGAGCAAAACCTCAACACAAACAGTCATGGGACTGATTCATATTTCATGTGTTCCCCGGGAGGAGGCAGCGTGAGCTCCGATGCTGCTTCTCCTGCACGTGCAGGAGGATCCACCTCGGATCAGGTGCCGACATCGGCGGGGAGAAGGACGAGCCGGGCAGACACGCGGTCACCCGGCTATACGAGGATCTTCTACGCTACAACAGGACACCGTCCACCCTGATGAGTCCGCCAACCTGCCACAAGATGATCCCGGCAGCACTGCATCACCCGTCACTGCTTCCGAAGCGGATTCTCCTCCCGGATCTCCTGCAGCGCCAACCTCATCAGCTGTGGCTACGTCTGCTGCAGCCAGCCCTGTGCCTCCTCAACGTGTTCATGCTACACGGCTCCAGGCAGGGATCAGCAAGCCAAAAACCTATACCGATGGTACAGTTCGTTGGTGCATGACCTCGGTGGTTGATTCAGGTGAGCCTACATCTGTTCGTGCGGCGTTGCAAGATAAGAATTGGGTCTCTGCAATGAGTGCTGAGTATGATGCTCTTCAACGCAACAATACATGGCACCTAGTTCCACCTTCTCGCGGGAAAAATATTATAGATTGCAAATGGGTGTACAAGATTAAGAAGCGTGCAGATGGGTCGATTGATCGTTACAAGGCTCATCTGGTTGCTAAGGGATTCAAACAGCGTTACGGTATTGACTACGAGGACACGTTTAGTCCTGTAGTCAAGGCAGCGACAATTCGATTGGTGCTTTCTGTGGCAATGTCGAAGGGCTGGTCGCTTCGTCAGTTGGATGTTCAAAACGCTTTCCTTCATGGTATTTTGGAGGAAGAAGTATACATGAGACAGCCACCCGGTTTTGTTGACAAAAATCGTCCACATTATGTGTGTAAACTCGACAAGGCTCTCTACGGATTAAAGCAGGCACCTCGGGCATGGCATGATAGGCTCTCAAGTAAGCTGCAACTATTGGGTTTTACTCCATCTAAAGCTGATACTTCACTCTTTTACTATAATAAGGGTGGTCATACTATATTTGTCCTTGTATATGTGGATGACATTATAGTTGCAAGTTCCTCTCATGCTGCCACAGATGCATTACTTCGAGATTTACAGCAAGACTTCGCTCTCAAGGATCTAGGTGATCTACACTATTTTTTGGGCATTGAAGTGAAAAAGAGGCAAGGCAGCTTGATGCTATCCCAGGAACGGTATGCTACTGATATACTAGCTCGGTCAGGTATGAATCTATGCAAACAAGTAGACACTCCACTTTCGAGTACAGAAAAGTTGAGTGTTCAAGATGGAGTTAAACTTGGACCGGATGATTCCACTCGGTATAGAAGTTTGGTGGGAGCTTTGCAATACCTGACATTGACAAGGCCAGATATCAGCTATGCTGTGAATAAAGTATGCCAATTCCTTCATGCACCCACAACTGTTCATTGGAGTGCAGTTAAAAGAATATTACGATACATCAAGGGTACTGTTAATCTTGGTCTTAGCATTCGGCCATCTAGGTCCATGCTTGTGAGTGCATTCTCTGATGCCGATTGGGCAGGAGATGTTGATGACAGGAGATCGACAGGCGGTTTTGCAGTGTTTCTAGGCCCTAACTTGATTTCGTGGACAGCCAGGAAGCAGCCTACGGTGTCTCGCTCAAGCACCGAAGCTGAATACAAGGCGTTAGCCAATGCTACTGCAGAGATGATGTGGGTTCGGCAGCTGTTAACTGAGTTGAGAATTTCTCATCCACGCATGGCAAGACTTTGGTGTGATAATCTAGGAGCTAAGTATCTCTCAGCTAATCCTATCTTTCATGCACGGACTAAGCATATTGAGATCGATTTTCATTTTGTTCGAGAACAAGTTTCCCAACGTCTCCTGGATATCAGATTCATAAATTCAAGTGATCAAGTTGCCGACGGGTTCACTAAAGCGTTGCCTGTGGTCAAGCTTCGACAATTTAGAAACAATCTCAACCTCACAAATATTAGTGGCTGAGATTGAGGAGGGATGTTAGAATATATCGATTGTATAAGGTCTTGTACTCACGTTACCAGATTGTATAAGGTAACTGTGATAGCTTCTGTTGTAAGTCTTTGACTTATGGTACAAGTTAGGATATTCCTTAGATATGCTAGATACGGTAGATATCATGTAATCCTAACTTGTACCGTGATCTACTTGTTGTACAAGCCTTATGGGAGGCTTTCCCATCTATATAACATGTAACCGGAGCCTAGGGTCAAGGCATCCGTTCCCTCAATCTTTACACAAGACGCTGAACCTCCAGCCAGGCGCAGCGCTCTGCCACTTCATGCCGTACGCGGATCTGTTGTTCAGTGACAAGGCGGCCAACGCCTAAGCAGTACAGTCGTGGTTCATCACCATCAACATGACATCTATATTTTAATTACAAATTCTTTAGCTCGTGTACTCGTATATGTCCGATCAAGTCCGTGGAACATATATATGTTACTTTTGTAAAACTGAGTATTGCTTCCGCTACGTGTAATATAACTTAGTTTACTATCATTGTTGATGCTCTTCTTTTCTTCTCAATCGTTACTCCTTTTCACTTCTCAAAATCATAGAAAAAGCCCACTCTGCTCAGCCCACAGCTAGCTCAACAACAACCTTGCCAAACTGGCAGCTAGCATGCATGACACTATATGTACGTTGTTGCTTAGTCCCACACCGTCTATTTATAGACCACAACCACGGCTTAAATTAGCGGTCCTGAACCCTTGTAACCCAAGTGGGGGCAACAAGGTGGTGTGCAACCTGTTCATTCTACATCAAGACATCAAATAATTTAAATGTGGTTATGTTATAAACCGGTGGTGAGAATCCGGTGGTGAGAATCTCTCATCATTTCTTGGTTAAAAAAAACGGCAAGCATATTATGTTCGGATGTTTTAGGCAATAGGCGACTTCTCTTTCAAAACCATTAAAACGGGTAGCATATTATGTTCGGATGTTTTAGGCAATAGGCGACTTCTCTTTCAAAACCATTACACTTTTTCCGAGTACATCCTCAAGTAACAAACAAACAATTCTATCTACAGCTGACGTCTTGGATCTTCCGATTCACGCTCTTCCTTCTTTTCTCCCATGGTGCCACTTTTCACTTCTCGTGCAATTTTTTTTGGTAGAACACATACCCATCAACACAAGCCAACAAAGGCCCAAGGAGATAAAATTGTAGAAAAAAACCTACTGCACTCTCTTCTCAGCCCATAGCTAGCTAAACAACAACCTTGCCAAACTGGTGGACAACATGCATATATATATATGACACTATATGGTTGTTGCTTAGTCCCACACCGTCTATTTACAGACCACAACTTCGGCTTAAATTGGCGGTCCTCAACACCACACTCGCCGAGCAACTAACAATTGCTTGTAACCCGAGCGGGGGCAACAAGATGGTGTGGATGTCAATTGTGGTGGATGGGTTTGGGTCTTTGTGCCACAATCTGTGGCCTGTCCGATCCAAGTTGTGCAGTGGGTTGTGGGTTCTTTGACGAAAGCCTTTGTATCCTAACACCTAAAGCGGTGGGCATTGCGTGAGGCTGGTTTCACAGAGCAACGATTACCACCCGCTACCAACGGTGGAAGGATAACGGGCCGCTGCGCTCTAGGCCCACTCAGGCCGCCCTCTTTGATAGACCACCATTTTTTTGATGGAAACTTGCATCCATGAAGCTCTCCATGACTCTGTGGATAATAAGCACATGCGTAACGACGTATTTCCTCCGTTTCAAATTGTAAGTCACTTTGACTTTTTTGATACATCCATTTACCTATGTATCTAAAATTTATCTATATGTATTTAAAAAGAAGAACAAAAAAAATCAAAACGATTTACAATTTGAAAAGGAGCAGTAAGTACTATGTACACTAGCCGCCTCTGATGTCAGATGACTCAGATCTGTGCAGGCCGACCACACACTACCTTAGCATTGCTTACACGGAAGGCACAAATGAAGCAAATATAACCAGCAAGGAGCGTGGCACTTTCACCCTCAAGCACGATTCCCTCCTTACGTACCCTCGTTGCAATCCATTCGATTTCGATCGATCCCATGCCAAAATATACGAATGATCAAACACAATATATGCGTCAACAAACAGATCGATCGATGCCAAGAGCAACACGATATTCGTACCAGTGAGGATGCATTATTTCCAACCCTTGTTCATTTGATGACTGGTGAAGACTATACAGACAGAAGAAAGCTAAACTGAATATATATTGGCAGAATAATTACTCGGCGCCGAGCTGCAACCGGGCACACCAGATCGGTTCGTGTGGAAGTGGACGGCGAGCGGGGAGTACTCCAGCGCTTCGGCTTACAGAGCTTTCTTCGTCGGTACCACAGCTGCTGGGGGCCAAAGAACTATGAAGAACGGAGGCACCACCAAAGGTCAAATTCTTCTTCTGGCTGGCTCTCCATGGAAGGCTCTGGACTGCGGACGAGGCGGCGCCACGTGCTGCAGGCTACGGCGGACTGCGTGCTGTGAGAGGATGAGACCTACGACCACCTACTGTGCTCCTGCGTTGTCACCATGGAGGTTTGGTTCAGGCTGCTTCGCCTGGCAGGGCTCGACAACCTTTGCCCGATGCCGGGGGAGCGACTTGTGCATTGGTGGCTTCGATCTTCCGGGCGGGTGCCGCAGCCGTTCGGGCAGGTTTCGACACACCCGTCTTGCTCGTCACCTGGGGAGGTATGGAAAGAACGGAACCGGCGCACATTTGACAACATCTCTACAACGCCGGTGGCCCTTGCAGCGAAGATTCGTCAACTGGCAGAGGAATGGTGCGCGGTGGGCTTCCGGGTGCTGCAGCCGCTGCTGAGCGCCATTGAGTAGCGTCGTCGGTCCGCAACAGTCGCAAAACTGGTTATCCCTTTAGTACAACAGTCACTGCTGCGCCCGTTTAAGCCGGCGATTTGTGTCAGTGTGTTGCCACCGTGCTTGACGGCATCTCGCCAATAAGCCGGTGGATGTATTCGATCAACTTTATTTTCCCTTAATGCAGCACGTGCAATATGCACGTTTTCAAAAAACATATTGGCAGAATAATGAATAAAGTTTATTCAGAAATGTAGAGTAGAGCATCCAAGGACTTGAGAAGGTTCAAAATTAAAACCAGTCTTATTACTTGCAATTGCTGCAAACAACAACACACGAGACATCACACGAACATTCAAGAACAACTCAACGCACTGCAATTCCATCACCATCTCCATCCAGCCGGATCAGATCAGAAAAGCAGAGCATCATCATCACATCACACGGCGGCGACGGCGAGCAGAGCCGCGAACCGATCGGCTAGGCTACGATCTAGTCCAGCTGCTTGATCATGACCATAAGGAAGATTCATATTCATACGAAGCACCTCCTTGGGACTCTGTTCCATCTGTACTCCAGCTGCTTGACCTTGACCATAAGGAAGATTCATACGAAGCACCTCCTCGGGACTCTATTCCATCTCTAGTCCAACTGCTTGAGCTTGACCATAAGGAAGATCCATACGAAGCACCTCCTCGGGATGCTGATGCATCCCTAGTCCAGCTGCTTGACCTTGACCTTAAGGTATATTCATACCAAGCATCTCCTCGGGACGCTGATCCATTTCTTGTCCAGCCGCTTGACCTTGGCCATAAGGAAGATCCATACGTAGCACCTCCTCGGAACGCTGATCCATCTCTAGTCCAGCTGCTTGATCTTGACCTTAAGGAAGATCCATACGAAGCACCTCCTCGGGACGCTGATCCATTTCTAGTCCAGCCGCTTGATCTTGACCTAAAGGAAGCATCGGCCATGGCAACCAGCTGTCGAGGTTCCTGCCAGCCTTCTACGGTGGATGATCGACTGGAATAGAGGAAGAGACCGGATTTTTGGTTCAGGCTTCATTTCGGCGGTTCTGCGGCCTTGTATTAGAACACCAGGAACGTACGCTGGGTAGCAGGTAGGATCGGTTAGCCTGCCCCTTTCCCCGAAGAAGTAAATTAACTCTACTTATTCTAAAAAAAGTAAATTAACTCCACTTGTAATAGTTAAAAATAAAAATGGAATAATATGGGTTATTGTGATATTTGTTTACCCAAAACGGCCTGTTTTCCCGGCCCAACAAATTTTGACTTTCTAATAAAGTAATAATAATCAATAGAGCTCTTTTACAATACTTGAAATTGCCTCTCATTGCCTCCTATTGCCTCCACAAAATAGCATTTTTGTTGATTTAGGGTAATAAAGTAATTTTGCATATTCCCTATCCCCACCCGCCCGGCGCCCCTTCCCGGACCCGACCCTGACCCGACCGGAACCCGACCCAGACCCGACACCATCCTCTCGCCTCGCCCTCAGACTGCGGCGACAGCCGCCGCCCGCCCGGCCGCCGCCGCCCTCGGCGTCGCGGATCGAGGGAGCCCGCCGAACACTGGCGCCGCCTCCGTCGCCAAAGCCACCACCGACTAGATCGGGGATCTCGCCGAACAGCACCGCCTCCGTCGCCAAAGCAACGGCCGCCCTCGCGGGGCTCCTCCGCGGGCTCGGCGGCGGCAGCAGCTAGGCGCGCCGTGCGTCGAGCGGTCCGTCGAGGCGGCGGCGGCGCGGCGGCGGCGGCCGGGGGGGCGCTGTCGAAGCGCCGCGTCGGGAGGGCCGCCCGACCGGGCGGGCGCCAGCCGCAACCGCTCGTCGTCTGCCATTGCGAGAGCCCTACTGGTACTTGACCAAGATTCGTGTCCATGATTCAACCTCGGACCTTCAAAACTTTCAGATTTAGACATCGATGATCATATATATCTCATTAGGAAAATCTTGTAGAGTATCGGATGCTTCATAAACACTCTATAACGCAATTTCTCAAGTGAACCAATACTACATGAGCCATATAGCAAGCAACTATTATTGCATATAACATGTTTAGTTCACTTGAGTTGTTAGTGTTCTGAGAGGAAATGGGAAATTGTTTGATAAAACAATATACAACTAAGACTAATACTACTTCTGATGAAAGATACCATGGGTCCTATTCTATGTAAATTTGTCAAGTGCCAAAATGTATTCTACCTTAAGGCTTATACAATTTAGGGCATGTTTGGATCTCCTAGGTATTATTAGAATCTGGATTCTTGATAGTAACTGTAGAATTTGGATTCTGGATTAAAAATAAAAAGGTATTTTTGGATCCTGGATTATAGACAGAGATTATATATGGTGGAAGGTGCTTCACATCTGTAAATAGCATGGTGGAGGTGCTTAGCTGGATCTGGTGGTTGGATAAAAATCTGGAATCCACTTGTTTGGGTCTTATTCTCATAATTTTTAGGAGATCCAACAGGCCCTTAATGTGAGTGTGTTGAAGCTAGCAACGCTCCATGTCATATGGTTTATAGAACGATTCTAACCAACATTGCAGTTTGACTTGCCATTTATGGAAACCACAACACCACACATCCAGACAAAACCAACCTAGTTCCTACATCTATATGAATGCAGATCTTCTGCAGGGCATGAACCTTGCAAATAACATTTAGACCTGCTAAACTTGAACTCTAAAGATTCAATGATCAGCAGCAAAATATAAAAGCCAGCTTACAAGTTACAAATAGAACTTCTAGCAATATATGATCAAGGAGGATTGATCAAATTCGTGCCAGAACAATTACATTTCCCAGTTGATACTGTGTCAAATTTTAGCAACCATATAGAGTAGTAGTTTTTGATGTCATCCTCACATGAATGAGCTACCAGCCACTAAGGCAAAGCACTGATAAATTTTTGACGTTTCTTCTTTTAAGAATTTGTTTTGCATTGTGTGTGTCCAGAACTCTGAATTGTTCAGTTTTATTCAATTTCTTTCACTTTATCTTGCATCTGAAATAGCAGCCGCCTCTCAAGTTTAATTGAATTATGGTCAGATACATTTTATCAAGTCTATAACTTTTGTCTCGGCTATGGTGGCTTCCTCTGGTGGAACTTGCAGAAACTCAACTTCCTCTTATGCTAAATGAAAGATTAAGTACGTAATACAGTTGTTTGGTGAAGATGCTGGATGCGACAGCGACAACGAAGATGCTTTATTTGGGTGTGCATTGCGGGATGGTGAAGACATGTCAATGTAGTGATGTGTGCTGTCTGTGATTTGAGACGAAATACCTTGTAAACGAAAGTCTGAATTTCTTGTAGAATTCAAATTGGCAATGTAGTGCTCTCTCTACCTGAGTTGTGGCGAAATGCGAAATGCCTAATATACTGCACTTCTTGCAAAATCCAAATTCAGAAAATTAGGTTTGGAGAGGTAATCCCTAGCCGCATTGTCAACCATTCCATCATATTCCCATTGCATTGCATCCACGAGCTCATGATTCCCTGTCTGTCGCCCTGTTCACGTTTTGCCCACAAACACAAAAGCAGCAAGAACGCAAGCAAGCTCTCTGTCAGTCACAATTTCAGGCACCACACATGCCTGTCAGTGATCCGGCACAATTCAGATTCAGAGCACGCCATGGCCTCTATGTAAATGTGCAAACTGACTGAAAGAATCAAATATGCGTGTGTCCCGTGCGCCGTCCGCTTTTGGGCCACCTGAAAGGCCGGTGCAGCCCAGGACCACGTTGGCTACACGCTTCATTCTCCACCATTCATGAAATGAATTTTTGTCGGTATCACCTAAACACACAGTAGTGAGAGGAACAAATTAAAAACGTTAGCCCTCCCCACCTATCGAAAGCACCTTACTAGCACAATGGTATTACGTCTTGACTTTAACCAACAGCTGCCAGGCTCGAACCTTATGGGAGGCATTATTTTTTTTTTTTACTCTTTTTTCTTCTTTTGCTATTTATATCACATTTCCTTATTTTTTTTTTTTTTTACTTTTTGGTGTGTGAGCATGGTAGTAATATTCTAATGAATTTGTAAATGTGGAACTACACATCTCAAACATTGAATTACATGTCTCACTTTACATTGAGTATATGTCAGACATGTATGCTTCACTAAGATGTGTATCATCACTATCTCCAAATCATCTGAAACTTTTAATAGGGTGTTCATGGATCCAAATTAAGATGTTTGTGTGTATTTGTGTAATTTTCAGAGCAATTTTACCTATTATTGTAATTATTTACTGATTTACTAAAGAATAAATGTTAAAATACCCTAACGTAGCTAGAAAAATATAAAAATTTGCATGGACACACTATTTTGGTGTATAGTCATGAGAAAAAGTTTTAATGGATTTGATTTCGATCGATTCCGTGCCAAAATATTCGCATGATCAAACACAATATATGCATGAACAAACAGATCGATCGATGCCAAGAGCAACACGACATTCGTGCTCGTGCAACCACCACCTCAGGTGCAGTCCAGACTGCAGAGCGATTTATTTGGAGCTTGATCACGTCGTCGGCATGCGCATGCTCAGCGACAGCAGCCTCGCCGGCGGCGTCGACCAGGATCTTCGTCGGCGAGTCATCAATGGGACTGGACGGCGAGCCAGGCGCAGGCCCAGGTGACGCCCGATGGAAGGGTCAGTACCCCGGCCTTCGACGCGCACAGGGCCCTCATCCTGGCCGCGCTGCTCTGCGCGCTCGTCGGCGCCGTCATCAGCTTCCACTCCCTACTCCAATGCGTGCTCCACTACTGCGGCGGCGGCGGCCGCCGCCGCAGCGCCCTCCCGACCGCCGGGCTGAAGAAGAGCGCGCTGAGAAGAATACCGGTGGAGGTGTACGAGGCCAGCAAGGCCCCGGGTGCCCCGTCGGGCGCCGACGCCGAGTGCGCCATCTGCCTCGGCGAGTTCGCGGACGGCGACGCCGTGCGCTTGCTCCCCAGGTGCCGCCATGGCTTCCACGTCCACTGCATCGACACGTGGCTGTCCGCTCACTCGTCGTGCCCGATATGCCGAGACTCGCTCCTCGACGAGGGTGCCACTGCTGCTGCCGCTGCCGCCGGCGAGGAGACGACGGCGGCGTGGATGTCTCCTTCGTTCGCTGCTGGCATGTTAGTTCTTCCATGATGATAGTGTCGTGTGCTAGCTGCTGCTTGTAATCTGCTACTCCTTGTGAGATCAATCAAAATAGTATTTCTTATTAAATCAAGGGTTACAAAATCTTTGTTATATATATTTAGAAACAAGGAATAATTAATTATGTTTCTAGCCGATCTCATAAAGAAACAATCAGACACTATGTTGTTGCTTAGTACCACACTGCCCTCTTTACAAATACAACCCCACCTTATTAAATAGGCAATCCTCACCCCTCACTCGCCGAGCAAGTAGCAATTTTTTTTTTTTTTTTTTGCTTGTAACCCGAGCGGGGGCAATAAGGTGGTGTGGATGTCAATTGTGGTGGATGGGCCCAGAGGTCTTTGTGGCACAATTTGTGGTTTGTCCATTCCAAGTTGTATAGTGGGTTGTCGGTGCTTTGGTGAAAGCCTTTGCATCCCAACACCTAAATTTGTGCAATGAGTACCACCCTCTACCAACGGTGGAAGGATAACAGACCGCTGCGCTATAGGCCTACTCAAGCCCATGTGCCCTCTTTGATAGACCACCATCTTTTTGCTATTTTGTGCAATTTATTCATTCTACATCAAGACACCAAGTTTGGACACCATCTTTTTGCTACTTTTTAATAATCATTCTACATCAAGACATCAAATAATTTAAATCTGGTTATGTTACGAACCGGTACTGAGAATCTCTCATCATTTTTTGGGCAATCTACATGTTAAAAAGGCCGGAGAATAGCGCTATTATTGGATAACAATGAGCACAACTTACGCATATTAATTTTTTGCTACTTTTTGACGCTAAAACGTGCTCGCACCAACATACTAGCTTGGGCTTTGAACTCCCTAGAGTCCACACACAACTTGCAACAACAACAAGAAACAAAGCGTAACCGACCAATTGAATCTAACGATCGATAGGGCTGATGTAGAACTCGTTCTCGGCTGAAAAAAATCTCGAACCACCTACGGAAGGATCCATCGGAAGGAAGCATGCTAGGTCCAGCAAGGCCGCCTAGGATGCCAACAAATCTCGTGAAGAGAGGTGTTGGACAGTAGATTGCTAGAAGGGAGTTAGGGTAAAAATAGATAAATTGTGTTTGTGTTTTGACGATTGGTAGATGGGACTCAATCAGTCGTGATCATCTCACATATATATAGAGGGGGGGTGGTCTTATCCTAGTAGGAAATCAAGTTTCTCACGTCTAAGTTTGTCTAAAACGAGACTTGACTCGAGATCAGGTATGAACCGGCTTAGCTGGTTGTCAACCCGGCTAAGCCGTTTTTCACGGGTGCAGGCAGCCCCCAACCGGCCTGGGAGGCACAGTCAGCTTAGCCGACTGGGGCAGCTCGCCATCGCTCGCCGTCTTGTCTGCGTAATTTCTTACTCCATTTGTGACACTATTTAACCCCAATCATGTCCAGGACTATTGTAATTTATTCATGGCACCAAAAATCACCCTGGACATTTTTTGAGTGTTAACACTACTGCATCTAATCAAAGGAGAACTATGTATATATTGATAAGGTTGAAGAACAATATGAGCACTAAAAAACAGCCCCAACTGTTTCCATATTATGTTTGGATGTTTTGGGCAATAGGCGACCTCTCTTTCAATACCGATACCAAAGAATGATCGTGGATGGAAACTTGCAAGCATGCAGCTCCATGCCTCCATGGATAGCACACGCCTAACGACGTATACTAGCCAGAGTGATGTCTGCTGTAAGACACAAATAAAGCAAATAACCAGCAAGGAGCGTGGCACTTTCACTCTCAAGCACGATTCCCTTCTGATACGTACATGCCCTCGTCGCAATCCATTCGATTTCGATCGATCCCATGCCAAAATATATGCATGATCAAACACAATATATGCATCAACAAAGAGATCGATCGATGCAAGCAACACGACATCCGTGCAACCACCACCTCAGTCCTCAGGTACAGTGCAGACTGCGGAGCGATTTGGAGCTTGATCTCGTCGGTATGCGCATGCTCAGCGACAGCAGCCTCGCCGGCGTCGACCAAGGATCTTCGTCGGCGACGGCGAGACATCAATGGGACTGGACGGCGAGCCAGGCGCCAAGCCCAGGTGACGCCCGATGGAAGGGTCAGTAGCCCGAGCTTCGGCGCGCACAGGGCCCTCATCCTGGCCGCGCCCGAATGTTTCTCTGGCGCTCGTCGGCGCCGTCATCAGCTTCCACTCCCTACTCCAATGCGGCGTTCCACTTCTGCGGCGGCGGCGGCGCCGCCGCAGCGCCCCCTCCGACCGCCGGGCTGAAGAAGAGCGCTCAGGAGAATGCCGGTGGTCGGTGGAGGTGTACGAGGCCAGCAAGGCTCCGGGTGCCCGTCGGGCGGCGGCGCCGAAGTGCGCCATCTGCCTCGGCGAGTTCGCGGGCGGCAGCGCCGTGCGCTTGCTCCCAGGTGCCGCCATGGCTTCCCCGTCCACTGCATCGACGCGTGGCTGTCCGCGACTCGTCCTGCCCGATATGCGGGACTCGCTCCTCGGCGAGGGTGCCGCTGCTCTTTGCCGCCGCCGCGGCGGGAGACGGCGGCGGCGTGGATGTCTACTTCGTTCGCTGCTGGCATGTTAATTCTTCCATGATGATAGTGTCGTGTGCTAGCTGCTGCTTGTAATCTGCTACTCCTTGCGAGATCAATCAAAATTGTATTTCTTATTGAAGGACGAAACGGCGACAGGAGGGGGTGAATGGGAGCCTCAATTTTCCTTTTCACTTTCGGGTCATCGGCTCAACCCCCAACCTCAAAACAAACTCAAAGCGGAGACGAAGTAACACACGTGCTAACTAGTAGCAAGGTGTCACGAGCAAAGAGAGCACCAAGATGTCCACGACCCAAATGATTGGGTGGATGTTCCCCAAGAACACAGCGGGACACCTCAAACTATCGCACACGGCCGACAAGAGCAAAGGCCGAACCGGAGGACTAAAAAAGAGTCACTCAACTTCTATAGAGAAGAAGTGAGTTTCCGAAACTAAAATACCAACGTCAACTCGTGGCGAGAGTACCTAGGAAAATTCCTCGGATTGATAGAAAGCCAACGCAAGAACCGGATTGCAAATCGGATCACAAATAGGCAAATCACTGACTAAACAGCTCGCTGCACAGTAACACTAGAAGATGATCGACACAGCGTGACCAAACACTGAATGGCTGAACATCAGAACTAGCAGACTCCAAATCGATCTCTGATTCACCCACAAGCTGCTGGACCAAACAGCAAGCAATAGCCAAGATGCACAAGAGCTGAAACTCTGAACCTGCAGAGAGGAAACACGAGACAACAAGCAGTACTCCTTGCACACCGTGAGTATTAACATATCCAAATTGATGCAATTTGATTTTCCAATAATAAGCTCATACTCATAAATGCTAGGAGTAGTAATTCATAGATGCAAGACAAAGGAGCTACGTACTGAACTTGACTTGCTTTCCTTGCCGATCGATGAAGCTGTTACCTGTTGACGAGAAGTTGCTGCAGGCTGCCTGACGAGCTTGAGTCACGAACAAACTGCAGCTTTGTTGTGCGTCTCGTGGAAATCTGCAGAGAGGGAACGAGCAAGCTGCAGCTCGACGGACAGCAGCTGCAGACTGCCTGATGCTCTCGGCGCTGGAGAGAAGCAAGCCTGATGTGTCCGTCCGGCTGCTGTCACCGAACGAATGAATGCTGCTGCAAAATCTGCAACGCAAGAGGATGAGCTGCAATCTGACGAGGCTGCTAGGGACTCGGTGCTTAGGCCAAAAGCTAGTCCAAACAAAAATCAAGCACAGAAGCGAGCAGCAAATTGCTCAAGAAGGAATTAAAAAATGGACCACTATTGCTTGATTGAGACATCACGGGACTTGAGAAAAATCAGAACACGAATTTGCAAATCCCTTTCTTCTGTACCTGAACGAGCAGACATGGAAGAAGCTGTGTCAGAGGTGCTGCTCTCTAAATCGCACGGGAACCAAAGGAGATGAACAGCACTTGACCACGAACGCCAAGCTGCACAGATTAGTACAAGCTCAAGCTGGGAGACGCTTGGCGCTGCAGCGCTGCTGTTGTTCCCCCCGCTCTGACGTTCAACTCAGGACACAGAGAACGAGAAAGAAAATCGCCCCGCAAAAGAACAGAGAACAGACGAGCACGAAATCGAATGGATCTCTCTCAAATCAAAAGCTTGTGAGCCTAAAACTTGCACAGATAAAATTCATCTCGGCACAAACCTATCCCCCAAAAATCTCAGCCTGGGATTAACTCAGTCTCCGGGAAAATCAAATCGTGGCCAAGAACAAGAACAAGAACGCTGCACCAAACAAAACGAAAATCACAGACCAAAAGTGACAAAGCCCGGAGGGCACGAGTGGACTAAGGGCCACTCTTCCTACGAACGAAAATCACAGCACAAATCCACACAAAATTGTGTTCTTGGACCTCTAAACAAGAACCCTAAAAATGAGGGAAAATAAAAACGAAAATGAGAGAGGCAAAGAGGGGAGGAGGTTTGTCATCCTCCACATATAGTCCGAAACCCTCTTTCCCAAACTACCCCTAGATACATATGAGCCGATCTTCTAACCCTAGGGCTATTTTGGTCGACTACGGATAATTTGTCAATCCGGCGGCCACCGCGCCTCCTCATCCGTAGCATCGCTCCGCGCGATCTCCCGTGATGCGCCGCCGCGCCGTCCTTCCGTCCACGGGGCGTCCACCCGGGTTTTGAGGCCCAAACCCGTGAAACCCGCCGATGGTTTTGAGGCCCAAACCACCAAACCCGCGCCCGTGGTTTTGAGGCCCAAACCCGCGAAATCCGCACCGATGGTTTTGAGGACAAACCACCAAACCTCCTCGACACGTGTCATCGCCGTCTTGACCGCCCGAAGTCGCCAAGTCATCCGAGCTCCCGCTCTGCCGCACGCTTCGCCGTCTTGACCCGATCGACACGGTCCCGCCCGTCCTCTTGCATCCGTCGATGTCCCGGATGTCGACCACCATGGCTAGCCACCGGCGATCCGGTCCCTCGGTCCAAGCCTCGCGTCCGTCCTTCACCTCCGCGGTCCGTCGGCCCGGCACGTCCTCCTTGGCCCCTTCACCTCGCCGTCGGCTACCATCTCCGAGCTCCACACCTGCACAACACGAACCAAGAGATCGTCTTCGACACACTCCACGTGTGCCGGTGAACATAGCCGAAGCATAAAAGATAAAAGAAAATAGAAGTAAAATGTTATTTGTTGACAATCACTCAATCACAAAACTAAACACATGTGACCTAAATCAACCATGTGTTCGCACTTATTAAATCAAGGGTTACAAAATATTTTGTTATATATATTTAGAAACAAGGAATAAATTATGTTTCAAATTTTGTAATAAACATGTACGGCTGTGTACCGCATTTTGCATATATGAGTCCAGTGTATTTGTCTGGTTATTTGTTGTTTCTTTAGCCTTTCATGATTTCTGTTATTTGCGTTGGAGCTGAACCAATTAAGATTTCTCCAGATTTCAAATATCCATTTTTAATATCTTAAGTTTGGTTTCTCAAGAATTTAAATACAAAGAAAATAGTAAAATAAGTGGGTTCTCATAATTTGGAAATATATATTACAAGTTTTTTGTTTACTTCTTCCATGGAAAAAAAGAAATACACATTGCTCTAGAAAAAAAAGAGAGTTTTCAGGCATTTTTCCTTTAGCAACAGTGACTACAAACTGTGATCAGTAACTCAGATGTTCATCCATTGCAGTGGCATTCTTACACACTGTTCCCCATATATGCTTTTGGTTACAAACTTTTTTTTTCAAGTGAAAGTTATAAACTGTAAATAGGTTAACCAATTTGTGCACACTGGGCCGAGCCAACAAAAGTCTTTTTTTTTTTGCTGGGAAACATTTTTTTTTTGGCTAGACCCTGGCCAAAGAGGTTGGGCCTAGTAATTTTGGGCTGCCCATTCTTCAGCTCAGACAGGGCAAAAGCAAAAGGAATTCCAAAGCAAAATAAATTGGCCTTGGCTTCCTATGTCCAAGCCAAGCCTGGCCTTATTAAAGCCATGGGCTGGGCTTGGCCTGGGCTGGGCCAGATTTGATGATGCATGAAGACTATATACTACAGAGTCACCACAGACAGACAGAAGCTAAAACTGCATATGTATTGCAACGTTTATTCAGAAATGTAGTGTAGAGCATCCAAGGACTTGAGACCGTTCAAAATTAATTAAAACCAGTCTTATTACATGCAAATTCGCTGCAAACAACAACAACACACGAGACACACACACACGAACATTCAAGAACAACTCAACGCACTGCAATTCCATCGATCACCATCATCCCTCACATCACGCGGCGAGCATCGCCGCGAACCGATCGGCGAGGCTACGAACGGTGGTGGGAGAGACGGCCTCCTCCCCACCAAGGTACCACTTCTGAATCATCCCAGCAACATGTTCATTCTCCACATCAATCTTCGCCTCACCCTTCCCCTCCGTCACAAAGCTAATCTCAGCAGGTCCAGGAGTGATCGGAAACCTGAACGTGATGACGGATCCGGGCTTGAAATACTTAGCCTGAAAGAACTCGGCGACCTTCTCGAGCGCCTCCTCCTCGTCATCCTCATAGAGATCAACGGCGGCGAGACGGTCACGGACGGAGCTCTCGAGCTGCACGCCGTACTGTGATCCCTTGATCTCCTTGATCACCACCACGCGGAGAAGCTTCTCGACTGGCGCGGAGACGAGCGCCGACCAGAAGCCGGCGTCGGCGAGGAGGTCGGAGGCGGTCTTGCCCTTCCATGCGTCCAGGTGGGAGAGGAGGGTCGTGGTGGTGGTGTCGAGGTAGACTCCGATCGCGTTGTACTTGATTTGAAGGAAGTGGATCTCGATGTCCGTGATGCCCGTGGCGAGGAGGGAGAGAGGCTTGCCGCCGGCGGTGAGCTGGGACGGGAATGGGATGCCTTCGAAGGTTATGGTCTCCGTCTCTGAGCCCACTGCATATATGCGCATGTATCGATCGAGATTGGTTAGAGTGGCATAGTAGAGTACAGGGAGCTGAAATGGAAAGAAGATCGACGATGAACGATGTACTTACTTTTCGCTTAATTTGGTAGGGCACAAGCAGGGATGCGAGTGAGGAACTGAGGTAGGTAGGTAGAACAAGAACACAACAAGGATCGAAGAAGGAGTTGAGCTCGATCTTGTGGTGACGACGACGCTGCTGCTGCTGCTGGGTAGCTCAGTGGAGGATGGAGGAGAAGGGATGCAATAAAAAGAGCGTGGATCGAGGGAGCTACTAGTTACTGCTGTGGATCGTGGGCATACGTTGTTAGTTGTTGCAAGTGCAGCAAGTTGCAAGGGCGAGAGAGAGAGAGGGGTGGTTAGGTAGGAGGAGAGGCGGGGAACGAAGGGAGCAAGGGAAGGTGGTGGTGGCTGGGACCTAATTCCATCGAGGAAGTGATCTTCTAGGTCTAGGGATTGGAATTGGATAGGAGCGGCCGGCGGCCAGACGGGATGGGACGAGAGTGGTAGGTGAATGCTGCGGCCAGGGCCGTGACAACAGCAACTGTACACCTTGCAGCGACGACGACGTCGACTAACCTTTTTTATTATTATTTTTCCTTCCAAACAGCCAATTAAATGTGAACATGACACATCAACATCTACATACAGTGGTCACACACGCATGCATGCGTACATATGTTTGTTGAAATATATATAGGGACCGAGTACGTACTCATCCGTATTTATTTGACTGTGTATAAGGTGCATGCATGTATATATGGGACCGTTTTTTTTTTTTTTAACGACAGATGACCAAACACCCTTTAAGGTTGCAGTTTTTTTTTTTCTTAATATATATCCCACTATAAACTAATCAGGGTATTTAAGTGAACTGCTCGTATTGTTTTAGTGCAAAACATATTTACATTCGAATAATATAACGTTACAAGTATTGTTATTTTCGCTAAAGTGGAGCTTATGTGTATAGAATTATCTTCAAATTTATTTTTATTTTTGACAGATACCCACTCAACGCTAATTTAACCAAAATTTAGCATGGCTCCACCCGTGATTCTAATGATATTTATGTACCTCATAAACAATAGTTTTTTTTAAACACAAATTTTCAAATTATTTTATTCACCACACTACTCTAGAACTGTAGACTTTTGGGAGGAGAGTAGTGGTTAGTGGAGCATTGAGGTACAGCGGGGGAGAAGAGAACCAATGGCAAGTGATGGACAGATGATGACGTTAACCAGCTGAGATCGAGTTTGAGATGGAACAGGGCAACTGATGCCCAGAATCCCTTGGTTGGTAGTATGATGGAACGGGCCAACAGATTCAGGTGAAGAGATATTATTAGACAATTCTTGTGTAGATATATACTGATATATACTGGTTACTATCGAACACAACCCAAGAGTATATACCCAGGCTAAGGGGTTGTCCGCCTGCATCAACATATATATTAATGTAATTATATATCCCAAGAGGAGAAATGACAAATGAAGGTGCTAGAATAATGATCATTGGTACTAATAATTAGCTAATAGTATAATGATGTCTACTCTCTCTCTCTCTCTCTCTATTCCAAATTACAAGTTGAGTTTCTAACAACTTTTACTTAGTTTTTGCTATGCACCTACCAGATATCTAGAAAAGCCAGATCGAGTGTTAAGAACGAAGAGAGTAATTTTAATTAGTTATTTGTAAAGACTGTTTGACCCATGTAATGAACTGTTATTAATAGATGCTTCCTCCATACGTGTGGAATTAACCAATAGTTAGAAGACCCATTAAAAATTATTAATTATTCATCTATTAGCAAAAGTCTGTTTAATATTAACTTTAGCTACTAATTACTAGCACTAGTTGATATAATTGAGCATGTTCTACGATGTTTTTTTGTAATGAACATGTGTGGCCTACTGGAAGGAATCTATTAAAAACGAGCACAACAGTGTTTACAGGAAGAAGCACCAACAACAAAACAAAACAAAACAAAACAAAAAAAAGGGCGTTTTACAATGCATGTTTATTTGCTAGTTGCGTCACTCCTTGCTGGTCTCAAGGTCGCCGGCCGGGCCGGGATAAAAAAGAGAATTGTCAAAAGGGTTGGCAGGAGCTGAGGAAGAGATGATCCATCAACCATCATACTAGCTAGGGGCTCCGATCCATGCACAACAAGACACGTACAGAGTCATCGTCGATTCAATTGGCACGGGCACACGTGGTGAAAGTGGTGTAACCTTTTATCTTTTTTCGTCAAAATCTCCGACTTCTTATCCTCTAAGAAAGCACCCACGGGGAGACCATCCACGTCGGCCCAATTCTTTTGATTGGCTGGATGATTTTTAAAAAAACCTTACCTTTTGAACAAATCGAGTAACAGTCAGAAAACTACCAGTAAACAGTAAATCGGTTTTGACTTTTTATGTTTTGCCCCTCGTATTACCCGACCTCCTACACCCGAAGAAGGAAAAATTCCAAAATCGTGGTCAATTCTCACCTACCCGCCCGCCTGAGATTTTTTACGACGACCACACCCCGCCCTATTCCACCAAATATATACAGGGTTCTCCTTCAAAAAAAAAGAAATCAAAATCTAATGGCGGGCCAATCGATGGCACTGCTTTTGAGTTTTCTTTCCTGGCTAGAGCGACCATGGAAAACAAGGAACATACCCACCACTGTCCACTACAGCTTGCCTGGACCTGGTCCGATTCACTGCTAAGTACTGGAAGGCCTAGGCCGTGGTCGCAGTGGGAATACGTGGACACGGCCACGGGCACCCCTCTGGGGACTCGGGTGACAACGTCACTGGGCGTCAAGTTGGACGTGGAACGGCCGTGAAGCGGCTAATAATAAGTCCATATATGATGTAGCTTGAGAATCGTATGTTGCTTTTCTGAAGCTTGTTCGTTAAGGTGGGATTCGGCTTCTAGCTGGTTTCCGTTAAGAATTTCTCATTTAGAGGATTAATAGGCTCATACCATATAGGTTTTAAAGGCTACATTATATGTCTTGAAGACTACATCTATATAAAGGACTACACGTGTACTTGTAATGACCAATGAAGAGATGACTACCCTTTATATGTGTGTATCATATGTGTTCTTGGGATCAGGAAAGGTAGCGAGAATCTATCTCAACTTCTACACACCCCCTTTCTTGGATCAGTAACAGAGAAACAGATTCAACAATTTGTGAATATGTCGATTCTCAACAGTTTCAACGTCAGTGGTGGCTCCTTTGGTATATAAAGTTTGCAAGGATAAGAATGTAATTTATATTTTTATTCGGGGGTGTCTTTGTAAGGATGTATGTGTAATATTTTGTATGAATATATACAATGCAACCTGGTTTTTCAAAAAAAAAAATCGTAATAAGTCCATAAATTGTAATTGTACCAATTATGTTCCTAAATTAATTATATTCATGGTAAGTAAAATTCAGAAAGAAAAATAACTAAAAAAAAGTGTTGTCCAGATAGCCCCTTATAGTTATATTGTGTGTTTTTTTTTTATAGGTAGTTATTTTGTGTTCAGTTCGCCCCTCTTTATTTTTAGTTAGTCCAACCCAATCCACCCCTTTGATAAGAATTATTCATTTTTTTTTCTCTACTAGTACAAGTTTTGTAGTGTGACAAGCGGTTCATAAATTGTTATAAAAAAAAGTGAATCATAAATTACGTTAGAGTACATTATCAACTTTTCACCATTTTATTGTATTTTTCTAGCCAAAGCTATGATGTTCTCTGTCGTCCTATAATATTTAAACTTAAAACTCAACTTATTGTACATGAAAAAAAAAAATTCTTGTTAACGGAAGGATTGGTCCAAACGAAAAACGACGGATAAATTGAACATCAAATTTGTTTAGCCCGAACAGGCGAACACTATTCCTATCCCTGGCAGTAAACTTTTTTTTTTTTTTTTTTTTTTGAGAATTTGGCAGTAAATTACTAAATTGGACCTTCTTTTTCTTTGCATTTTCCTAACCCACCATCCATCCAAAATGAGCGCTAACACAATTTTGGGCCTCTAATATGATGGGCTGCTACAAGTGTAACGGGCTCATCGTAGACCGGCCCAGCCCATTCTTCCATCTGCCTGCGAAGGGACACTTTCTCTCTGCTCCTCTTTCCTTATCGGAACGCAAGCAGCAAGCAATGGCCGCTCTCCGCCACCTCGCCGGCGGCCCAACCTACCACCACCACGGCGTCGCGGCAGCCACCGCCTCCCTCCAGCTCCACCGCCTTCCCCTGCCCTCCTGCCGCCCCCTCCGCTCCCGCTCCTTCACCAGTAAGTAACACCTCTCCTCGTCGGCCTCTCCTTTCTTGCTTCCGCTCCCAACTTCTCCCGCTGCCGGTCAAGTGTGAGGAGCCCAATCAATGTTTCGCTTCAGTGTCTTTGGTGGTGGCCAGCCGGCTGATTCCTTTGCTTGCAGGGGTTTATGCCATCTCCAGCAATGACATCAGGGTCGGCACCAACGTGGAGGTCGACGGCGCACCATGGAAAGTTCTAGGTGACTCAAGCATTCCTCACCCTTCGTATTTTCCCTCCCTTCTCTTATCTGTCTAAAGGCTATTCCTTTATCCACCATTGCTCAATGATAATATGCAAACACTATACCAGCATAAGTTGTGATTGTGGAGACTACTGTATCTGTACTTGTAAGTCCAATGTCCATGTACCTATCAATCATCATCTGAACGATCACTGATTTAGGAGCATTTGCTTAGCTCTAGTCTTTATTGAAAGCAAAAAGGAAGTCACTGTGCAAAATGCACATCATTGTTATGCAAAATACGCCAGTTAATTTCTCCTCTCCATCCAACAACAGAGTTCCTCCACGTCAAGCCTGGAAAAGGTGCTGCTTTCGTCAGGACAAAACTGCGTAACTATGTAACCGGCAACACGGTTGAAAACCTTCCGGGCTGGAAGTACGGTAATCATTCACACCTCAAACTCACCGTCTTCTGAACCTGACAAGAATTCTGCATTTGTTCCTTTTCCCTTCCCCACTCTGTGTCTGTTCTAGTATACATGCTTTTTCCCCCTTCGAACAAATTACTTGTATGCCATGTAGCTTAGTTAGCTAACTCTTGCTTTTTTTTTTCTTGTTTTCTGTGATGAGTTATATACGTACATTGACCTATGGTGGATTTCCCTTGCTTCACCAATAGTACATGTTCAATGTTCAGTGTATATTCCTTTTCAGTTATGCAACGACTAATAGTCATTTGTTCACTGAAACTTTCAGCTCAAGAACCATCCCTTTCAAAAGGAGACCAAGCAATTTACATACAAGGATGGCTCCCAGTTCGTGTTCATGGATCTGGTAACTAGTCAAAATTCTTGTCATTTTAAACAACCGTACTTTATGTTTTTCTTATTTTACCATGGTCCCACTTCAATGCCCTGAGGTACCCGTTTCTTAGATCACCTTTTGCAGCATTATACTTGCTTCAAAACCCACTGCAAATTGGCTTAGGAATTGTTGAAGGAATTCAGCATCATTTGTTTTATCAAAGACAACTCAGAGTTGTATTGTTAAAAAAAATGAATGAAGGAAAAGAAAAAGAAAACTTTTAGTTTCCACCACCACCGCAATTGTCACTTTCAATATCCTGTTTCAGAAAATAAAATATATTATGTTTTTTGTTTTCCAAGAAAGCTTGATATCTGGACATAAACTAGCCACTTTCTGAATTCGTGGAGAAATTTGAACTTAGGATCCTGATATAGGTAAACAATTCCATTTTTTTTTTTTTCATTCTTACAATGCTCTTTTAATTTCTCCTTCTAGACATCATTTGAAGAAAGTCGGTTAAATGAAGCAGATGTTGGTGACAAGCAAAAATGGCTGAAAGAGGGGATGGACTGCAATTTGTTGTATTGGAACGGGAAGGTATTCCAAGTTTTGTTTTTCAGATTCTTTGCTATTCAATTTTTTAATGAATTAAGATTCTAATAATTTCCTATAAATTCAGGGCGAATAGTTTTCTTACGGCAAATAAATACTGGACACTGATTGTGATAATTTTGTAGATCATTGATTTTGAGCTCCCAATCACTGTGAGGCTGACTGTAACTGATACTGACCCAGGGGCAAGTGATAGTGCTCAAGGTACAAAGCTCTCTACTGCAATTGGTTAAACATGCATGTTGCTAAACAAATTAATCACATGTACTGGGATCATACTGTTACTTTGTTTTGTAGGAGGAACAAAGCCTGCAACCCTGGAAACTGGAGCTGTTGTCACTGTGCCCTCTTTTTTGTGAATGTGGCGATGATATTCTAGTTGATTCAAGAACTGGGCAGTATATGAATCGAGCATAGCTTAATTGAAGAGGATTTCAGATTTGAGGAGAGTACTGGTTTTTGTTTGACCATTTTAGTCCCTTTCACTTGTACGAATGCTCTGCGTCTTTGGCCCCAGGAACTTCACATTTGCACTGCATGTGAATGCTCACTCTGATATCAAACTCTGATTATAACCATGTACATCTTTGGCTTCCAGATAAAAGGAAAATTGTGTTCAGAATTTTGCAGCTCATATAGTCATATCTCGAAATCTGATTATAACCATGTAGCAGATAGAATGTACAGACCAAAGAGCTGTGATTAGCAGAATAACCAGATCAAATTTATTTATAAGAACCAGCTGATCAGGTTACCACTTACAAGGCATATGGCCATGACAAATTGAAGAAATATCTGAAATCAGATTAGTATGGCTTACAAAATGGTACACTGGTAATGAAGCTTGGGGTACAGTGGCTGTCAAGCCTGACACATTGTCTGAAAAATGATGATTGACAAACATTTTTTTTTTGGGGTGACGAACAAACCTTTCTGACTACGTCTGCAGTCTGGAAAGTACATTAGAGTAAGGGTGTATTGATCCTGCAATAGAGAGGCTCCGGATACTCCTGATCTGGGGACCGGAAGCCACTGAAACTGGCGCTCTCAGCTGCTCCCAGTCAGAACAGAGGATATGGCTTTTGCGATTCTGGCTATCCATATCGTTTAGTTGTCTGTGATGCAGGAACATCTTCGAACTAGTAGCTGCGCCTATATATAAGCGCCTATGGTTCTGCCGCCGCTCTTGGGCAAGGCAATATATGTGCGTCTCTCTCTCACATTCCGACAGCAGCCGCATCCCCGCAATCCCTGACGCGGCTGCTGCGATGGAGAAGGGGTGACGAGATCTCAAGGTTGAGGCTATCCGGGGAGGTGTCCGCAATCTCAAGATTGATGATGCTGCAGCGATGAATGGAGATCTCAAGATGGAGGAGGCTGCGGCGATGGGGGCAGGTGACCGAGGTCTCAAGATGAAGGAGGCTGCGCGATGGAGGAGGTGACCTAAATCTCAAGATGGAGGCTGTTGCCAGCGGGGAAGGTGACAGGTCGAGGGCGGTGACACCTTGAAAGAGGGAAACCTTGGGAGGTGCGGGGTGAGATCCTGAAGATGAAGAAAGATGTCTTGACGGCGTGCGTCTCGGCTCGGGCTCGGTCTCCGCGAGGGGCGTCCATGAAGGGCAGAGGAGGAGAAGGCCAGCCGGATGCTCGGGCGAGGGAGGAAGAAGACCAAGGTGGTCAAGACCAAGTTGATAAGGAGTTCATCGATACCATGGCTACCTTTTCTGGACTGTCTGCAGAGACCTATCGGACGAGGAGCTTGCCCGAATACCCCATTCATGCGCGTGAAGTCTACGCCCATTTGTAAAGATTCTGAAGCCAAGAATGCGTGAGTCTTTGGGATACCCTCGTCGCTCAGAGAAAGAAATGGGCTATGCTGAAGATGAGATTGAGGTCACAGATGACGAGGAGGAGGTGGTGGTGAAGAATTAGGGCATGAAGCAAAAGGGTTCTATAATTTACTAGTAGCCTGTGTTTGTGCAAGACATAAATCAAGCTAGCCTAAGTTGGGAGCTGTCTGTGTGTCACCAGTGTACCCTAAGTGTGTGCTCATTACTATGGGTGTAATCATCATGCTCATTACTATGGCGTTATTGTCTTGGATTATACCTTATCTGTGTTACTTATGTTCTCATTGTTATTGCACCTTGCTATCTGTCAGTTGATGGTTGTGTTTTATGCTAGGTTGCTAGTTTATAATTGTTGCTCATTTTTTGCATTACTAGTCTTTGTTCAAAGTCCTTGTCCCCATGGTCTTACATATACCTGTCCTAAATAAATGAGTAATTTTTGTGGTTTCGCCATGAGTACCTTTATTTTCTTTCATACTTTGCTGCGGTGGTGACCCAAATTCTCAGTTTGGCTTTATGATCGAAGAAGTCAATGCATAAATCTTTGTTCATAAATGTTTCTAGTGTGATGCCCCTGCAAACAACGGAAGATGGGAGGTTTTCTGTCATTTCATCACCACATGATATGTTTCTAGTGTTTTGTTCATAAATCTTTGTTATTCTTGTTCAGACATGCCCAAGAATCTCGATGGAGTAATGAACAAATTGAAATTTGTTGTCGACAGACATCAGAATGTTTGATTCAGTTACTGTATATTTTTGTTGAAAATTAAGATTATCAGGTAAAATTATCGTGCTTCCAGAACCTCATTTTTTCTGTATTTTCATTTGAGTGATGACATTAGGAATTCTGCCAGTCTATATATTCAGAAGGAAAAAAAAAAAAATCGTTGGCCATTTCTCTATATCGAAATGAAATTGTTGACCAAGTCTGTTGAGTTGCAATTGTGTCCATTGTCTGCAGCAAGCCAGCAACAATTGCATTGTTGTGCTGCTCCATCAGATTGATAGCAGTTCATGGCCCCAGTGCCACTGCACACTGGCTTCACAGCTCCAGTTGCACTTCAAGTCTCAACTGTGGCAACCAGCTTTATAATTTCATCTTTGGGGGTTTTGATTTGACTGGAGCCTGTGGATTTGTAGCTTCTATTTGATGAGATCACTAGGTAGTGGGGAGTTATACAGTTATTCATTTCCATTTTTTTTATATATAGCTATCGTAGTCTTCTATATGGTCATGGTCGTCCTCCCATGCTTCCTTGCTTTGTAGGTACTAAGATGGGAGAGAAGATGCAGTGTACAAAACCAAAGAAGATGCAGTGTACAAAACCAAAAAAGGGGAAATGATTAGAAGAGGCCACTATCTGTAAGCCTGCTTGAAAATTCTAGATGCTCTCATAATAGAGACATGGGTTTATAACACCCCTTTATTTTGCTCTTAGCTATCAAGTGATAGTTTTTTGGTAGTCTGTCCAGCAGCGATCAATTTTGGTAGTTTGTTTTTCAGATTCTTTGATTTTCAATTTTTTAACGAATTAAAATTCTAATAATTGCCTATAAATTCAGGGTCAACAGTTTTCTTACACAGCAAATAAATACTAGACAGTGCTTGTGATAATTTTGTAGATCATTGATTTCGAGCTCCCAATCACTGTGAGGCTGACTGTAACTGATACTGACCCAGGGGCAAGTGATAGTGCTCAAGGTACAAAGCTCTCTACTGCAATTGGTTAAACATGCATGTTGCTAAACAAATTAATCACATGTACTGGGATCATACTGTTACTGTGTTTTGTAGGAGGAACAAAGCCTGCAACCCTGGAAACTGGAGCTGTTGTCACTGTGCCCTCTTTTGTGAACGTAGGCGATGATATTCTGGTTGATTCAAGAACTGGGCAGTATATGAATCGAGCATAGCGAATTGAAGAGGATTTCAGATTTGTCTGTTTTTTGTTTGACCATTTTAGTCCCTTTCAGTTGTACGAATGCTCTGCGTCTTTGGCCCCAGGAACTTCACATTTTCGCTGCATGTGAATGCTCACTCTGATCTCAAACTCTGATTATAACCATGTACATCTTTGGCTTCCAGATAAAAGGAAAATTGTGTTCAGAATTTTGCAGCTCATATAATCATATCTCAAAATCTGATTATAATGTAGCAGATAGAATGTACAGACCAAAGAGCATGAGTAAATAATCTGAGCTGTGATTAGCAGAATAACCAGATCAAATTTATTTATAAGAACCAGCTGATCAGGTTACCACTTACAAGCCATGTGGCCACGACAAATTGAAGAAATATCTGAAGTCAGATTAGTATGGCTTACAGAATGGTACACTGGTAATGAAGCTTGGGGTACAGTGGCTGTCAAGCCTGACACATTGTCTGAAAATTGATGATAAACAAACCTTTCTGACTATGACTGCAGTCTGGAAAGTACATTAGAGTAAGGGTGTATTGATCCTGCAATAGAGAGGCTCCGGATAGTCCTGATCTGGGGACCGGAAGCCACTGAAACTGGCGCTCTCAGCTGCTCCCAGGCCAGAACAGAGGATATGGCTTTGCGATTCTGGCTATCCATATCGTTTAGTATGTTAGTTGTCTGTGATGCAGGAACATCTTCGGACTAGTAGCTGTGCCTGACTTTGGCTTTCTTGTTAGTTTTACACTTTTACTTTCATCTTGAGAAATCTTGGAACTGTAAATGTTAATATTTGTTCCTGTGATGCTAGAATGGACTGCGGTGTATGTCCCTGGAAAAAAAAAGAAGAAGTTGTAACTCTTGTACTACACTGTCTCAATTTTGACAGCCCAAATGGCTTCAACAAGTCCTCAATTATATTCTTATTCCACTAATGCTTGAAAGTTCAAACTACACAGTATACTTGCTGAACAAGCAGCCCCTAGAGCTAATTAAGTTTTAACAGTGTTACATGGTTCTCCCTTACAAGAACTTTTGGATCTAAGCAACTTAGCGAAGACTAACCTATCATCAGCGGCTGATGTTTTCTAGCCACTTGCTAGCATGCCAAGCGAGGAACACCGCAAATCTCTGGGTTGCTTTCTTTGGTACGATGCATGGTGCTTGAGGAAACCTCCCCATGCGTTTCCGCGGGGGGCTTTCCTAACTGTGATGGATTCAATGCTATTTCGAGAGATTGTTGACAGATTCACAAAGTATGCTCTTCTTTTAGCTCTACAGCATCCCTCCACTTTGTATACGACCGCTATGTCAAACCACATTGTGTGATTCACATCACAATATTTAAAAGTCTGATGTAGACAAGATTTTCACATGCTTTTTTAGGTATAATAATTTACTCAGATTGTTGGGTATTAGATTGCAGCAAAATCCAGCTTATTAATCCTTGGTTGAATCTTTGTCTAGAGAAGTTCCTTCTTGAATTGTGCATGCTTGTTTGGCTCAAATGGAACCTAGCTGAGTTTATCACATATTCACATATCAAACTTCACCAGGCCGCACACCATTTAACGTGTTATATGGCACCGATTCTAACATTAGAACTATGCCTCAACTGCATTAGTCAATAGTGCTGATGCTAACACTCTGCTCTAGGAAGGGCGGCTAAACCTTTATCTCAAGAATCAAGCGAGTTGGGTTGAACAAAATGAAGACTTATAAGCATCATTCTCCAACAAATTTAGGTTGGTTATGCTCAATCATAAACCATGTCCGAAACACCCTTTAAAAAATACTTTGGCTCATTTGGAGTGCTTGAAGTGCAAGGATTCAACAAACATAATGCTTAGCTTTACCGAACAATGTAAGATTCACCTTGTGTTTAATGCGACAAGTCACAATTAATGACCTTTACATTATACCCATTTGTCCAAACCCGGTGTTCCCCTCGAGCTGCGATCTAGAGTTGTGGACAATATCATGTTGCCGAATACGTTTTTTGGTTAGGGCACGGGGGATGGTAAAAAGGTAGTGCTTCTGCCGCTCACGAAATGCTTGTCAAATGGACTCCATTTCAGCCAAAGATAGATATGGAAGGACCACAAATGCTTTGTTAAGCGGTGCCCTACCACACAAGCTACAAGCAGTGCGTGCACGGTCATCGGTACCTCGTAGCATATATCCGCATGCGACTTTAGAAAATTTGGGAAACAAAGTCAGCATACACTAAGCGTTGGTCGGTGTGAAGGAGAGCATAAGCTGGATAACTGATTAGAATCTAATCCATGTGGAGAATGAGAATTATTCTCCTACTATCTGATCTTGTTCTCTAAGCTACCTTCCTATTTGTTTATCCCTCCTCTCTCTTTGTCTCTGTTCTCTCTGCAGATCACAACCCCAATGACCGGGAAGTTTAATCAAACATTATAGTGAAATAATGGACAACTTAGCGTGTCTTTGTTGGGATTAATTGCCCATGTTCAGCAATGAGCCAAAAATAGCCAAATTGAATTGCGAGAGGTTTCATTTTTTTTATGCGTGTTGGATTGTCATGAACCATTCATCATGTCAAGTATATATAGGTGGAGATGTATGTCCATAGCCTTCCACTTGAAGCAAATCAGTATTTTCGGTTTAATCTCCCGGATTAGGTAAAATTTCTACTCAACAACGGGCTTCAAAACTTCTACTCAACAACCCTATTTTGTTGTGCAAGCTGCTCCTAATGAGGGCCATGCCCCTCTTGCTCTGTACATAAACCTCTTTATACCCTTCTTAATTGAAAGGCACAGCTCCCGCCATTCGTTCCAAAAAATACGATTCAAAATTTGAACCAATACACAAGGCTGATTGAATGACTGCTCACATACTACATTTTCATTTGATTAAGTCTGGCTTTGTTAATGTTAATCCTAGTTCTCCACAAGAAGTCTCTTCAAAAGAGTTTTACAATCTCCACGCCATTATGGATTTGAAGTTACTTCTAGAACACACCCAACTTTTAGCAAGCATTACCAATCATTGACCAAAGGAAAGCTGCGGCAACGGGGACTCACAAAACAATTCCTTCATCTTTTTGCAAATTACGGTATTATTGTTCCTTGAAGATGGATGATCCAAACCACATATTGCTGTATCAGAAAACAACTAGTCCTTCATATGCTCTCACCAAATGTGAATCATCCATGCAACAGCTTAAAGCAATGGGAACAACATCCATAACAAAAGTAAACCAAAAAGCTAAGCGATATATTCCCTTTGCTCCTAGTGTAAGGTGTTCTACCCACTTTGGTTCCAAAGGCGCTTAAGTATCGGATGTAAAGAACGATTGCCTCGCATGTTATGCTAAGTCGAAATTTATTTCATAAACTGTATGCATGAGCACATCCCAGCAAATGGAGTATTTTTTGTCTTGGGAAACGAAGTGTAACCGGATACAATTTGAAAGCGGATGCACAATCAAACAACAATACTAGAGTAGACTATCAATAGAGATCCATGTTATCACCCAAGCGGTTCTGCTATAACCATCAAGCGAGAGGCTCCCACATACTTTCGTAACTGTTCACTTGCGATAAAGAATGCCAATATTGTCGGAAGTCGTCATGAATATGGTCACTAGAGGCATGCGACCGGATGAAAATAAGTTTCCATCCGCAAGATGGATGTTCATCGGTTGCTTTGGATATATAGTACTTGTTGGATTGGAGAAATCTTGATGTAGGAACGAAGTCAAGGCACCGCGACTTGCAGTTCCATCATCCATAGCATCCGCTAAGTGCTTTGGAATGCCAAGAACCTATGATAGAGCCCTTATTGGTAGAATTTCGATACCACCGCCAAAGGGGCGCCACGATTCTTTGCAAAATCGTTACAAAGCCACAAATGCAGAATAGTGAGAGCAATTTGTAAATGGCATAGTACTAGTTACCTTGGTTCTTCCTTATTAACCAAAAATATTTTCATCTATAGGGTTTGTATATTTCCATCATGAGAAGGCTAACTTGCAAAGCGAGCACATCGTTAATGGTATAAATTTGTTACGTGAAGCATAAAAGGAACATAATCATCTTCTTTAAATGAATCAAGCATAAATTGTGAGATGATGGTATAGCGACTAGAAACACTAACCAAAAGGGCATTTAGTTTTTCATTCCGATTTCGACTTCGCTACTTCTCTCTTGTTGTAGTACGCTTCATATGTACGGATATGAACCTCTGTCAACAATCTAAGCTAAAAAAAAAGAACTAACCAAAGAGAAATGTTAGATAGAGAACAAATAAACAAACAACACATCGCAAAAAGCATCGTATCCTCACTCACGGATGACGAAATCTCCTGTAGGCTTATCTTGTAAAGCTCATCGGCATTTAGCCTAGAAAAAATATATATAGAACTTTCCGTAAACATAAGTATTATGGCAACAATTGATTCTTGAAAAGAATTGGATCACTCAAGTAAGGAACCAAGCATACCCATTTGCAAATGAATTGACCAAGTGCTCAAACTCCGAAAGAATATAAAGACATTTGCGCATTGACTAATATAATTGATTTGAAGTAATCTCGGGAAAAGACACTCCTAAGCTTTTTGTAAGTCGTGATAATATACAGAATGTATATATCTTACATGATTGCTTCGTGCATAATCGGTTGAACAAATCACTAGGAAGAAATTAGGATAAAACGATTAGGCAATACAAATTCATGCTTTTGTAATTTTGTGATAATACTTACGTAAACAACACTTGAGAAAAAATTCTTACGGATTTGAGAAGTATGCATTATTCCATTTTAAGCGGCGGAAATTCACTCAGGACCTTCTCAAGTATTCCATTAAACGAGTGACCTCAAACTTTTGACTACCTTGCATTTTCCCAAGGTTTTTTCGATTACAAGCCTAGCATGTTAAGATTTTGTGCGTAAGAAGAAAGCAACATCATCATCATGGACAAGATAAATGAGAGATCGTTACCAAGTAAGAGAAAAAGGAAAGCTCAGTAAAAGCTGTGACCCATCGGTTCATAGACCGGGTGCAGTAGCACACATAATGTTTACGAAGTATCTCGCACAAAGAATGATTTTTCAGGTATGCACAATGCTCTTAATCATGGCGGTGCTTCTAGAGTCAAATTTACAATGTACAAACAAACCTTGAACTTTTCTTTGGATGGTAGGTATTCTTGCAATTTGCACCAACCATATCCAATAGTGGCATCTATGATTGTAAAAAAAACAGCATCACACTAGGCATAATAGTTAATTCATAAGATTATAAAACTTAGAATAATCCGGATAAGTGATGCCGAGGCAATGCTTGGAGCACAAGAGTTCACTTCTTTTTACGAGGAAATGCTCGAGAACCATAGGCAAAATGCGCGACGTAAAGGTTAGCTTGCTATTGCTTTGCGGCACAATCATGAATCTGTAAGATCTCGGTAGCCAACTAGCCAAGCTTTCAACATCGTTTAAAACACACCGAACTTAGGGTTGACATTCGTGATACTTCTATTGTACACATACATTTCTTGCATGGAAAAACTAAATCTGTTTTTGGGGTAACATTTTTTTTAGATAATGGAACGTAAAACATCCGGGACATCGAGAGACACTTCGCCATATCCTTCATGTACTTAAGAAATCATAACTCGGACTATTTAAGCCAAAACACTTAGGAACACTCAAGGAATGGGTAACTATCCATGTTGATTCTATATGATATAAGCTAACAAAGCCCAAACATTATCTATCGGTTTCAAAACACATCAATCTTCAAACAGTTCAAAGAAAGTTTAGTTTATATCATCATAACATATTTTATTGCCATTAAAGAGCAAAGCTTATCTAGAAACACAATGGACAGGGGTATGATCGAGGAGCATCACAAGTGTTCAATGGAGAAAATTTTACAATGGTATAAATACATAGTGATAATTGATGATGGTACAAAATTACGGATGTCGGACCATTTCATTGAGCACAAAAGGAAAAGAAACTTCCCTATGAAGGAGAAACAATTCATGACTAAGGAATAAGCGGTAGCTTATGAGGCTACAATATTTATACCGACATCCTAGTCCGACTTCGGGGAGGTTTTGGGGTTACAAAGCCCTTTGTTGTCACAATCTTCCTTGGCAACACGGTTGTTCTTTGGAGGACAGAGGTATGTCTTCTTGCCATCTAGAAGTCAATTTGCCAATTGTGGTGCGATGAAAGAAACTTCAATGCGGTGAACGGCTCACAATTTTGCCGGCCAATATAATGAGGGGGTTTTACGGATCACTTTCGAGTAGAAAGAAAGAAATTGAGGATCACTAATGAAGCAGAGAACCCAATCCATTTCTTATTTGAAATACTCCTTTCTCTTCATCATCGAAGTCCTAAATGAGTTACAATCATCGGGTAATTCATATGTTCCAAATGGAAGAAGGGAAAACCAAATTACATAATCCCAATAAATCCATGTCAAAAAAAAAACTTTCAGAAGATATGCACATCACGTCATGCTCTCTCGGCATCACGAGATGTCCATTTACACCAAGAACGCACGAAAAAAGAATCTCAATAATGTGCTCAACATAGAACGAATTTTCTTTTTCAGAAATGCCAAGGAAAAGGAAAACCAAGCCCACCGCAATTGGATCAAATCTGCGGAGGAAACCCAAGTTACTGAGGCAGTCATCTAAATAAAGCGGGATAAGCATTTCGCAAGACAACCCCACTTTCGATGTTGTGCGTGGCCCATGGCACACGATTCGCGACAATTCAAGAACCGGCATTGCTTTTCTATCCATCACTTGGGAACATGTTCAAACCAAAATTAGCCTACAACTAGCACAACTAGCTTAAATTGAGGAATCCCCTCCCTCTATCGAACGGGACAAAGAATCCCCCAAGAAATCAAAGCAAAGCAACTCAAGAATGCCAACGCACCGAACCCCAACTCCCCGCCCCCCAAGACACCCACAAGAACGGGCATTGCTTTTCTATCCGTGACTTCATTCTTTTACGCCCCCAAAAATCAAGAACCCGCCAAACAAACGGGAACATCTTTGAAACCAAATTAGCCCTGCATCCAGCCCAATTGAGGAATCCCTTCCCTTCCCCCTCCCTCTCCCCCATCGTAACGCGACAAAGAATCCCAAAGAAATCAAGCGCAAGCAACTCAAGATCATGCCAACGCACCGAACCCCAAGACACCGCATGAAGTCGAACAAAAAGCCTAACCGTAGGTGAAAGCGGCGGTGGCGATAAGAGATATCCTCGTCGCCATCGTAGGACGAGAAGTGGGCTCCGTCGCCGCGGCGGGGCGGCAGTGCCAAGGCCGTGGTCGCTCCGCCACTGCGCCGCTTCAGCGCCGAGGTGTGCCCACCTCCGCCATCTCTCTCGCTTCCCGAGTCGTGGTCGTAGGTGAACGGGTTTGGGTGGCGACAGCGGAACGCGGGGTGGGCGAAGAAGGGGCCTCACGCCGCGCGGAGCCCGGAGCTCCGCGCCGCCGCCGCCTCCGCTCCGCCACCGCGCCGCTTCCCGCTGAAGTGAGCCCGAACCGCGCACTCTTTCTTGGAGGTTGATTTTTACGCCATTTTGGCAAGTTTGTTTTTGCGATTTCTCCCCGGGTTTCTCACGAAATTTTGAGACGCTACTTCTTGAGGGGTCAAGATATGCCCCCTTGTTTATTTATAGCCACAGGGGATCTCGTGGAAAGTTTACAAGAAGAGAGGTACTTTTCGAACGTTTGCGCCTATGTCGGTTATGGGTCAGGTGGTAACGAAATTTTCTCTTGCTAGTGAAATTTACAAAGTAAATTTTTTTATTTTTTCAAATTATAACACGCTTTGGTTTTTCTCGATACATTATTTTTTTATGTATTTAGACATAGTATATATCTAAGTGGACACTAAAACTACGTTTTCTAAAACATGAAAACGTGTTACAATTGAAATGGAGGCAACACTTTTTTAAAAAAAGTTTTAAGTTCTAGCAACAATATATGTAGTCTGCAAAGCCTTGCTTCATCTGTAAATACATCATTATTGTTTTTTGAGTCAATCAAAATTTTTTTTTGAAATAGAGTCAATCAATATTAACTTTGATAATATATACTCCCTCCATAGTTAAAAATAAAGATGTTTTGGAAAAGGTTTGGGTCAAACATTGGGAACATAAATCATGAATAACTTTTAGGTCATTGAGTTTAGAAATGTGAAAGTCATATCAATAGATTTGTCTTGAAAAATACTTTCATAAAAGTATACATATATAATTTTTAATAAATATTTTTATAGAAAAGAGAAGTTAAAGTTGTGTTTTGGAGACCGTGTCGCTGTTTTAAACGTCTTTCTTTCCAACTATGGAGGGAGTATATACAACAACGCATTGATATTTATGATGCGTAATAAGTATCAAATGAAATAGTAATCATGTTTGGACATACAAATGGTGATAATGTTCTTTATAAACCCAAAAGCTTAATAAAAAAGTTTAACTTACTCTAACCAAGGATGCTCCCTATGTTTTAAATTATAAGTTTTTTTTTTTCTAGATTTATAGCTTTTGTTATGTATGTAGACATATGGTATATTTAGATACAAAGTAAAAGCTAACAACCTAAAAAAGCGAAACAACTTATAATTTGAAATAAACGGAGTATTTCGTTTTGAGAGAGTGAGGCACCACAATTTGACCAAGTTCTCCAGGCGCTCATCCAAACTATTTATCTAGCAAAAATAATAAACATCTCATCTCAAATTGAAGTGCTTATTCTATGCATTATTGGACAGGTCTCTATACAGAAATGGATAAAGAAGGCCTACTAGAAGGTGTTAACGCCATGCTTCAGATTGCGTCAAGATTACTTGCCAACCAAGATCAACCAAAGGTGGTGTTGAAGCAATTAGGATGCTAAGCACCAAGGTGATTTAGGATTGATCTTCTTTTGGACTGTATGAAGAAGCTATGGTTGTAAGGCTGGTCACAGTGGTGTTTTTGCGGTGCTTGAAGAGGAGAGAGAAGGTCCAAGCACAGGTGCCAACCATTGTGCTCGGCTGCCGCGTAGATCCACATGTAGGTGCTGGAGGCCCCGACGCATGATAGCCAAAGATGACGTTATCGTCGGCGAAGATCGCGTTGGCGAGGGGCCACCGAGCCGGGCCTAAGCCCGAGGCCGCCATTGGTGGGGAGCGCCAAGCATGTGATGGGGCTCCTCGGCGATGAGATCGATGCCAAGACCTGAGGAGATGTGGGGGGCATCATGGTGATGCACGTGGTGATGCGGGGAGGGGGGGGGGCCCGAGCATCCTAGGCGGGGAGACGACATGGGAACAAGGAGCTGTTGGGTGTAGGACAAGAGTTTGTGTGGAGGCGAGACGGATGGGAAAAGTCTATAGCGGGGTCCACAACACAAGTAAATCATTGGTGCCCACGTTGTGGGTTTGCAAGGAGGTAAGGGTCGTAAGGCATTGGTGCCCTTTGGCAAAGTTGAACTTTTTGAGCATAGGCAACATCGTGGCTAGTCTAAGAGCACCCACAGTGGACGGCGAAGCTGGTCCTATGAATTAAATGCTTCTACGGAGACATGATCTATGCTAAAAAAATGGAACCAGGTTCCATATAGTAAAAAAACAAAAACAAAAAAAAATGACAAACGAAGTTAACGCACCAAGAGAAAGTTTGATTTTTTTTTTATCCCTATAGGTCCCAATTTTGAAGCTAGATCTAGATCTATACATTAGGGTTGAACAAATGAGGGAGCCCATCTAAAGAACAACTCTAGATCCGTACAGTGTGCAAATTTGCCCCGGTTCTATAACAGATAGCTCGGTCCTTGCGCACGCTGATCCTATAGGCAGCCAATCCTATACTATTCTCTCTTCCAATCTTGTCTAGTCCCTCTCACACATTTATTAAACTATAATAACTGGAATGTAGCATTATTTTTCATTGTTGTGGGGCCACACCTCAATGATGACGCAATTCGTATACACTGTTATTTTAATTAAACAAAGTAACCAAGTAAGCATAGTTCTATATAGAAACAAGGTGCTCCTATACATTGCTGGTACCCTAAGGTGAAGCTTGTAAACCATGATGTTTGTAGATTTCTGCTTTGAGCCTTTACCCGGTCTTGCTATTTGGGGTTCCGTTATCTTTTTGGTTCTTTGAACTATCTCAAAACTATTGTATTTCCGTTATATATGAGTAATGGAAATGAGGGATGCCAAAAGATATAATCCAGATAAAGTTATCACATCAAAATTCATTAGGTGCACACCATGTAACATGTATGTCACGGATTCTAACTTTTTTTTTTTTTTTTTTGATTTAAATGCAGGAGTCCCCCTAATCCATTGCCACAAAATGATTTAAATGTGGGGGTCTCTACCTGATCCATTGCCACATAATGATTTAAATGCGGGGGTCTCCACCTGATCCATTGTCACAGAATGATTTAAATGCGGGGGTCTCCACTGATCTATTGCCACAGAATGCCAAACGATATAACCCATATAAAGTTATCACATCAAAATACATGTACTCCCTCCGTCTTTGGTAAAAGAAGTCGTTTAGGACAGCGATACGGTTTTCAAAACACAATTTTGACCTCTTGCTATTATAAAAACATTTATAAAAATGTGATATATGTATACTTCTATGAAAGTTTTTTAAGACAAATCTATTCATATAATTTTCATATTTACAAACTCAACAACTTAAAAGTAAATGATGGTTTATATTGCCAATGTTTGACCCAAATCTTGTACAAAGCGACTTCTTTTACCAATACGGAGGGAGTAGAGGCACCACAATTCGACCAAGCTCTCCAGGCCCTCATTCAAACTATTTGTTTTGTAAAAAAAAAAAAAAAAAAAAAAAAACCCTCTCAGCTCAAATTTAAGTGCTTATCTATCCAAACGGACAAAGAAGGGCTACTGGAAGGTGTTAACGCCCTTCAGATCGCGTCAAGACGGCTTCCAAACTAGATCAAACAAAGGTGGTGTTGGTTCGCAAAAAAAAGGTGTTGAAGCAGGTGCTGGATGTTGACCACCATGGTGATGGGGATTGATATTATTTTGGACTAAATAGTGCTGACTAAGAGACTAGGTTGCAAAAGCACCCATAGTGGACGGCCAGGTTGATCTCTGTTTTGTCTGTTCTCTGCAGATCACAACTCCAATGACCAGGAAGCCAGCACCAAACATTACAAAGTGAACATAATGGACAAATTAACTTCCTTTGTTAGGATTAGCGCCACCGCCTCAGCATTGAGTCAAAAATAGCCAAATTAAATTGCGAGACATTTCCAGTTTTTTTATGTCGTGCCCGAATCTCACGAACCATTCATCATGCCGATCGAGTATAGGTGGCACTGTATGTCCGTAGCCTTTGACATGAATCAAATCTGTATTTCAAGTTTAATCTATTAGATGGATGCAAAATTTCTACTCAACAACCAGGCTTTAAAACTTCTACACAACAACCCTATTTGTACTATGCAGGCTGCAGGGACACACAAGACTGCTCGCATGCTACATTTTCATTTGATTAGGTCTCTTTGTCAATGTTAATCCTAGTTCTCCACAAGTATCTTTTAAAGAATTTTACAAACTCCACATCATTATTGATTTAACTTCTAGAGCACATCCAACTTTTAGCAAGCATTGCCAATCACAAGGAAGGCCTGTGGTAACAGGGACTCACAAAACAATCTTCATGCCGCAAATTATGGTACTATTGTTCCTTGAAGATGGATGATCCAAACTACATATTTCTTTTTATCGTAAAACTAATCCTTCATATGCTCATACCAAACGCACATCCATCCAACAGTTTAAGCAATTGGGAACAACATCCATAAGGAAAGTAAACTAAAAAGCTAACTGATCTATCCACTGCTCTTAAGGGGTTCTTCACACGACCAGTGACCTTAAGTATCCAGCTTAAAAAAGAGAAATAGTGCCTCGCATATTATGCCAAGTCCAAATTTATCTCATAAACGTGCATCAAAGACGCCCCGACAAATGGAGTAATTTTTTTGTCTTGGGCAAAGAAGTGTAACCAGATACAATTTGGAAGCGGATGCACAACCAAACACCTATACTAGAGTAGGCTATCAATAGAGATCCATAATATAACCGAAACAGTTTTGTTAGAACCATCAACGAGAGGTCGCTTTGCATACTGAATCTGCTCACTAGCGATAAAGAATGGCAAGAGTAATCGGGAGTCATTAATATGGTCACTAGAGGCATGCGATCGGACGAACATAAGTTTCGTGTGGCAAGAATGATTGTTTATCGGTTGCACCGGATAGATAGTATCTTGTGATTGAACCGAGAGGTCCCCGATCGAGGAATGATGTCAAAGCAGTTTACTTGCACGCTTTTTTACCTATCTTCACACCGCCCACAAATGCTAGGTGCAAGGGGATGCCAAGAGCTTGTGATAGAGCCTTCATTTGTAAAAGGGCTTACATCGCCAAAGGGACGCACATTTATTCTTTGCAAAATCTGTTACAAAGCAACAAATGCAGAATAGTGAGAGCAATTTCTAAACGGCATAGTACTGGTTACCTTAGTTCTTCCTTATTAACAAAAAAAAAAGTTGACCACATTTTCATTTATAGGGTTCACATATTTCCATCACGAGAAGGCTAACTTGGAAAGCGAGCACATCATTAATGATATAAAATTGTTCTGAAGCATAAAAGGAACATAATCACCTACTAGAAATGAATCAAGCATAAATTTCGAGATGATGAAATAGCGGTTTGGAAACACTAACCAAAAGGGCATTTATTTTTTTCATTCTCGATTCTCACTCACTCCCTGCTTTGTTGTAGTACGCTTCATATGTACGGATATGAACCTCTCACAACAATCTAAGCAAAGAAAGAACTAACCAAAGAGAAACATTAGATAGAGAACAACTAAACAAACAACACATGGCAAAAAGTATTGTATCCTCACTTCGGATGACGAAATCTCTTGTAGGCTTATATTGTAAAGCTCATCAGCATTTAGCCTAGAAAGAAAAAAATAATAATAAAAAACAGAACTTTTCAGTAAACATAACTATTATGGCAACAATTGATTACGAAAAGAACTGGATCATCGAAGTAAGGAACTAAGCATACCCATTTGCAACTGAATTGACCAAGTCCTCAAACTCCCGAAAGAGCATAAAGACATTTGCAAAGTGACTAATATAATTGCTTTGAAGTAAAAGACACTCGAAGTGATGCATATGCGGTCTTGCAAAGCACCATTCTTTTTAGATAAGTACCATTTTATAAACCACAATTTTATCTCTTAGATGTGACAATGTAAGAACAACCAAGCATGAATATCAAAAATCTAAAAGCCAAAGGAAGCAAAGAAGAAACCCCTAGCCCGGTCATAAAACAGAGAATCTCATACCCGTAAGTACTTAAAATTCCTTGAACAGATACACATTACATAATCTCTATGATTCAGGCCATGGGGCACAATAAGTATTTTGACAACTAAAATGTCCCGTGCGATTCTTCATAAATCGCAAGGAAAAAAAAAAAATGTCTCACATGATTGTTTTGTGCATAATCGGCTGAACAAATCACTAGGCAAAAATTAGGATAAAATGATTAGGCAATACAAATTCATGCTTTTGTAAGCTGTGATAGTACTTACGTAGAAACAACACTTGAGAAAAAAAAGCTTCCGGATTTGAGAAGTATGCATTATTCCATTTTAAACGACGGAAATTCACTCCGGACCTTCTCAAGCATTCCATTAAACGAAAGTGACCTCAGCTTGACTACCTTGCATTTTCCCAAGGTTTTCCCGATTACAAGCCTAGCGGGTTAAGATATTGTCTTTGAAGAAAGCAACAACATCGTCATGAACAAAATAACCGATATAGGTTCACATTACCAAGTAAGAGAAAAGGAAAGCTCAGAAAAACTGTGACCCATCCCTTCGCAAGACTGGTCGAAGCACACATAATGTTCACTAAGTATCTGCACAAAGAATGATTTTCAGGTAAGCACAAAAGATCTTAATAATGGCAGTGCTTTTTTACAGTCTCAAGTTTAAAATGTAAAACCTTGAACTTTTGCTGCATGATAGGTTTTCCTGCACCTCCACGAACCAATTGTGATAGTGGCTCCTATGATTGTACAAGTTAGCATACGAAGTTAGCATCACACTAGGCATAATAGTAATTCATAAGATTATAAGAATTAAAATTATTCAGATAAGTCATGCTGTGGCAAGGCTTAGAGTACAAGAGTTCACTTCTTGTTACAGGAAATGCTTGAGACCTATATGGCAAAATTAGTTATTGCTTGCAGCAAAATCATGAATCTATAAGAAGATCTCTGATAGCCCAGCTTTCAACATCTTTTAAAATAGGATACAATAGACTTTATGGTTGTCATTTGTGATATTTTTACTGTACAAATACTGCTGTTTACTACATGGTGCATTGTACTTGTTCATGAAAATATTTAGGTTACATTTTTTCCAGGACATGAAAATAAAAATTGCTTTAGTGGAAAAGACTGAATATGTTTTCGGGCAACTTTTTTTAGATAATGGAACGTAAACATCCAGGACATCAAGAGACGATTCAGCCGTATTTTTTCATGTACTTAAGAAATCATAATTGGAATATTTAAGCCAATAGACTTAGGACGCACTTAAGGAATGGGTAAGTATGCGTGTTGATTTTGTATGATATAAGCTATTATTTATCAGTTTCAAAATACATCAATCTTCAAACAGTTCAAAAAAAGTGTAGTGTATATTATCATCATCACATATTGTATTGCCATTAAAGGTACGGTTAATCCCGAAAACCGTCACGGAAAAGATTTTTAGTAGTAGTGTTATCTAGAAACACCATGGACAAGGTATGATCAAGGCGTCACAGGTGTTCAATGGAGAACATTTTACAATGGTATGAATACTTAGTGATAGTTGATGATGCTATGGAATTACAGATGTCAGACAATTGGCATTGAGCACAAACAAAAAAATCACTCTGATGCAAAAAAAAATTCATGATTATGGAATAAACAAGTAGGTTCAGTTGTAGCTTATGAAGCCACAATGCTAAAAGACCCATATGAAAAAATGCCTTTGCATGTAAAATAGCTAGTGTTTGCAGTAAGCACTATGAATCGATAAGGTCTCTGGTAGCCAAGCTTTCTACATCGATTAAGACATTGAACTTTCTGGTTGACGTTAATAACATTTTTAATGTACAAATACTGCAGGGCACATTGTATCTGTTCATGACAATATTTAAGTTACATTTTTTCCACGAGATCTTCAGAAAAACATTTTTTTTCCACAACAAGAAATTAAGAATTTTTTTAGTGAGAATGGCCAAATCTATTTTTACGAGTAACATTATTTTGATAATAATGAAATAGAAAGATCCAGCCCCCACATGAAGTGATGCTTTAGCCATATTTTTCATATATTTAGGAAATCATTACTGGAATATTTAAGTCAAAGCTTAGGAGAACTGAAGGAAGGGGTAACTATCCTGCATTATATAAGATAACAAAGGACAAACATTATTTATTAGTTTCAATTCAAAACACATTAATCTGCAAACAATCCAAAGATATTTTAGTGCATATCATCATGATATCATCCCATATTATATTTCCATGGACCACCAAAGATTATTTAGAAACACAATGAATATGGTATGATCAGGGCATAACAGGTGTCAACGGAGAACATTTTATAATGGTAACACGTCTGAATACTTGATATAGTTGATGATGGTATGAAATTTCAGATGATAATTGTAGTTGATAATTGAGCATAAAAAGAACAAGATGACTGTGAAGAAGAAACAATTCATGATTAATGAATATAAACAAGTAAATTCAGTTAAGTAGTTTAGGCTACAATATTTGTACCTGACATCGTAGTGCCTTCTCAAGAGGTTCTGGGGTTACAAAGACTCTGTCAGAATAATTGACTCAGCAGAACGACGCAGATATGTCTTCTTGCCATCTAGCAGCTGTTGCCAATTGAGGCGCAGTGAAAGAAACTCCTGTCTGCTGAGGGGATCACAATCTTGCCGGCCAATATAATGAGGGAGATTTTGTGGATCACTCGATAGAACTTTAGGATCACTCATGAACAGAGAACCCCATCCATTTTCTGTACTAAATTCGTCCAGCTTTTCATCATCGAAGTCCTTCCAATCCTAGTGAGTTATAATTATCAGGTACTTCGTATTTTTCCAAAGGGAAGCAGCCAGCAGGGAGAACCCACTAAATCAAGAACCCACCAATCAAATTGGGAACATATCGAACCAAACTTAGCCCACAACCAGGCCCAATTGAGGAATCCCTCCATCCCTCCCTCTATCAGAACGCGAGAAAGAATCCCCAAGAAAATCAAGCGCAGAAACTCAAGAACCTGCCAACGCACCGAATAAGAGAGTTTTGGTGCCGCCGCGCCGCCGCCTCCGCTGCTTCCCGCGACGGGGTTGTACGTGAATCGTTTTGGTGGCGACGGTGAACGTGGCAACGAAGAAAAGGGCCCCGCCGCGCCGCCATCTCCTCTGCTTCCCGCGCCGGGGTTGTACGTGAAGGGCTTGGGTGGCGACGGTGAACGCGGCGGCGGAGAAGGGGATCACGTCGCGGTGCGGAGGCCGGCGCTGCTGCGCCGACGCCGTCGCGCCGCCTCCGCCACCTGCGCTGGTTCCCGCGCTGCGGTCGGACGTCAACTTGAACCGCACTTTCTTTGCTGGCGGCGTAGCCTTTTCTGCCATATTGGCAAGTTTTTGTTTAAGCAGATTCTCCCCTGGGTTTCTACGGAATATTGCAACGGTACCTCTTGATGGGTAGCCCCTGTTTTATTTATAGCCAGAGGGATCCAATTGGAATTTCACAAGTGGAGAGGTATTTTCTGGAAGTTTTGCGCATATTGTTAACGTTTATTTATGTGCTGCGTAAGTAAAGAAAATGTTAGCTTGCTTAAAAAAAAAAAATGTTTGCAACTAGTGACCTCGTTTTAGGTTTTTCATACATCATGTTTGATTATCCGTCTTATTCAAAAAAGTTTTATAAATATTATTTATTTTTATGACTTATTTATCATTAGAGATATTTTAATACTAATTTATTGATTTTATAATTGACACAAAAATTTTTGAATAAGATCAAGCGGTCAAGCATGACGTCTAAAAAGTAAAAAACGACACTCTTTTATTTGTGGGATTTTTTTTAACACATTCTTCAAATGTATCAACACAAGGAGAACCCAAGTGGCCATGGAGCCAATAAGCTCACTGAAGCCATTGTAGTCTCAACTCACAAGCTCCACTTCAACATTGAACTATGATAGCGCAGGACAGGACATATTACGTTTCAATTCGCTAGCACGTATTTCAGTAGTAGAGCTAGAAGAATGGGCAGGCAAACCTTCTGTCAGGAATTCCATACATGATGAGCCCAAGTGTACCAATGGTCCTCCATAAACAAACCAATGGTGCTACCTCAGAAACCAAGTGTACCAGATGAAAGAAACTGCAATACCATTCCTCACGTCAAATTCAATCACCAAAATTTGGTTTCAGTACGTATACCAGATAAAAGAAACTCCAATGCCAATGCCATTCTTCACATCATATTCAAGCAAAAAGTAATTAAGCAAAAGGGCACGGACATCTCTATGGGCCGGGGACCTGTAGGTTGGGTCCTGTGGTTCATGCCCCGGACGGGGCAGCAATGTTAATTGCCTCCAATGCACATATAAACTTCACTTGGCGCTCAAAAAAAAAAAAAAAAAAGTGGACATCTTCTTCTCATCACAAGAAATGGAAGTACTCAATGCATCTGGACTGACCAATCGGTACCAACGTCGTCCTCGTCCTCGGCAGAGAACCCATGCTGCTGGAGCTGGGCGAAGCGCTTGCTCCTGAAAAAGTGTCAACCTCCATCTTAACCGGTCTGTCGTTACTGGGAGGCGGATGAGACGGTGCGGCAGTCCACTGAAACTGGCTTGTTACATAGGCGCTCCTCTCAGCAGCCGGCTGTTGGTTGCCTCTGAAAGAATGTGTAATCGGTGACTGTGGCTCATCTCTGAAAGAGTGTGGGCTGAAGCAGATCGACACCGCTTTACTTGAGCCCGATTGTGCAGCAATGTCTCTCGTGCTTCCTATGGGATTTGAGATGCTGGTGCAGGTGTGATTGTTGAAGTAAGTGACAGAGAACAATGGCGGATTGCTTGTGTCCTTCTGTTGAACTTGCTTTGTAGCCGGGCACTTCATGTCGTTCTTGTAGGTGCATCTGTAATAGAACCTGAAAACAGGATGTCATGTACTGAAATCTCAATTTGAAGGGAAAGAGGTGAATTATTGGAAAAAAATGCTGAGACCAATCTAAATACTTTTACCGATTGCTTAGTGCTTACAATAAGATAACTTTCTCCTTATTACTAACCAAACACTTTCCATTTCTTAGTTTTGTGATAATAAGTACCTCCAGGTCTTCCACTAGTGGTATATTAGTCATGTCCTTTCCACCTCTATTAACATTTAGTCTACCTCCCCTAAAAAAAGCACTTAGTCTACCTAAATTAGGTGGAACAGCATTGATAAACACCATTGAGAAATTTTCTACCTCTACCGTCTTTTAGGAAAACAAACAAAAGTTCCCATCTGTCAACATGCTCTTAATGGGTCGCAGAGATAGTCGGCATGCACACTAGTAATAGTTGAAAATTGAGTTCAGTAACATGGGCGCTAAACAAATGAGGGAACTTTTAGTTGCTAGTGAAGTATAAGATTTGAAACAAGTTGCAAATAGCAGGTAATAAAGGTGGCCAACTTGTGGATCGTATATCCCTATATTCATATAGGAAGTAACACTTTACATGTTTTTATTTATCTAGTTGGATTGCCAATAATTAAGAACGATCACTACTGTGAAGACAATTTGTTTCTTTCAATCAATCAAGGCTATCGCCTATATATGGTAACAAAAATGGGCAATTCCTCATTTCTCATTGCAAAATTTTGCAGCTCTTTATTTGCCACCGATGTCTCAATGGCATATGGGGACCACCTGTGCTACTAACAGTGGCAGATAGAGGATTATGCAAAACCATAATGACACGCCCTGTTCAGCTTATGTGACTGATAAGCAGGGCTGATAAGTTCAAGCGAACACTTTCTTAGGGGTGACTAAACAGACAATTTGATATATACTCCATCAAGAGGTAAACAAACACATAATGGATAGGTCAAGATTTGTGCCTGCAAGACTATTGTAACACGCTTCATTTAAGAAGAAAATTACAGTATTAGTCTATTAGAGATATGGAACAAGTATAGTCCATCTTTACTTATACTACTGGACTGGAAGCCATTATAGAACAAAAAATAAAGGTATTAAAAACGGAATTCTTCCAGGTAAAACATTGCATGCAAAGCTTGTTCCAAAATCAACTCCAAATATTTGAGGTAACCACCCTCAGTTCACCCAGTATCAGGTCCTTCCTACATATTCATTACAGAGTTTTTTTTTTTTTTTTTTTTTTTTTTTTTTTTTTGAACACATATTCATTACAGAGCTAGTAATAACCAAATTGTCAATTCTAGTAAGAGAGGTTCTTTGCACACAAAGGGGGTGCATGCATGGACTGACACAACAAACTTACTTGGAGAATAAAACTCTATGGAAAGCGGATGAAGAAGCCAAGAGGGGACTACGAACCTTGGGAAGTTGGAGTTGCAGAGCTTCTTCTCGCCGTACTTCCTCCACTGGTGCCCGTCGTCGTAGGGTGCATATGTGTCTGATGTCCTGATGCGCTCATCTTTCCTGTTGATATTTTTACAGAACATAAATTGAAGAAAAGGCATCAAGAGTGAAACTGATGAAGCCAAAAATTCCACAGCAGAATGAACGAAGCTACGATGAAGCGTACCTGATTCTTTGCTGCTGGGCTCTGGCAGCCTGGTGGGATCCCAAATCGATGAGATAAGCAGGAACAGACTCGAGAGCCATGGCGAGGATGATGGAGGAGGGAGGAGAGCAGGAGGCGTTTCTTGGCAGAACGAAACTAGGCAGCTTGCGCCTGGGACTTGGAAGAGCTGACCACCTTTATTTATAGCATTAAACAACGACGGTGCAGGAGCATTCTTCAACATTAGCACGCGTCACAGCCTCTGTCAAGCTGGAAGTCCACTTAATGGCACTGCAGTGGTTTTTTATTTTGTCATCCTCTTCCTTCATTTTGTTCTCTGTGGCAAGAAAGAAGCCACGTCCTGTTTATTGGATTTTTGCAACCAATTAAAGTTTACAAGCAATATTGAAAGCAAAAAAAAAAAGTAACTAAGAGTATATGTCACCCTAAGCAATAATGAGTAGAAAAAGGTCAAAAACTGAAGTCAGGCTGAGAGCAACAAAATTGTGCAAGCACATTGAGAAAATATCATGAGAAATGTCCTATAAGAAATAAGAGTTTCTACATGTTCCCTCTTTTATCTCTAGATGTCTGTCAAATAGTTTCAGGAATAAGTTAGTATCTGTAAAAGTAACGGAGAAGAGCCGGCCACATCAAACTAACTAAATGCCACTATCAACACAAACCCATGTGCAGGATGACAGCTAGCTCAAGTCCTGACTCTGCATTTCTTTACATTTCTCAAGACTCTCTTCTTGGTCTTATATTACTTGTTAAATAAAAAGGAGGCACAACTTTATTACAAAATCTTGGGTTTGGTGGGTTTGATCCCCACCGGCACAGGCTAGCATAGGGAGGAAATAAAGAACTTATAATAGTACATCCCTTTGAACAAACTTTAACCAAGTAGTCATTTTCAATGCAGTCCCAAGAAGCAAAGAGAGAAGCAAAGAAAGAAAGATAGTTAACCCTGTCAGCATCTCCTGATTAAGTAGTACGTATTAGTTATCATGCTAAATTGTTAGTGACCTTATGGACAGAAAACAAATGCTCTAGGATATGTTGAAAATGACATGCTTTACATATTTCTTTCCAACTTTGAATCACTTGCTGGTTGCAAGGTGCTTCTATGCTCTTCCAAAACTTAAATACCACAAGCAACACCACAGCTAGCAGAGCAGTGAGCGATTTTCACTTTTCAGTAGGGATTTACTTTTAATGTAACTTGTAATTAGTTTATAATTATCATCTGTTTATGGGTTTCGCTTTTTATTATAATTACCTATAATGAGTTTATTATGGTCACTTCCTTTTTGTGCACGAATAAACTCTGCTTGAACATGACATTGGAAACAAAACTAGTGATATAGTAATGTGTGAACTCCTTAGTGTGCCTATGTTTTTTCTATGTAATTTGAAAAAAAAAAATGATATCTCTTTCTTACGAAACATGAAAATTCTCCCTATTTTTTATTTCATCACCTAGCAGTTTAACTTCGTGCAAAAATGTGATATTACATAAACCATGAGAAAAGATCGATATAAATATAAACACTTGTACTTTAATAATCTTACACAATGCTAATATTTTAGTCGTTGAGATAGTGGCTATAGAAGTAGCCACATCATCTCAGGGATTATTTTTTGCCGAATCAGCCGACCAAGTGGACTTCTGGTCACCAGGTTCAAACTGTCAAGCCTATTTGCTACGAAGGCATCAATATAATAATACACAGAGAAACAGCTCACCCATCTACACTTTATTTCATTTCTTCTCTTATGCTATAAAAAGGGGTATCTTGTATTAATACCAAACCATTGTAAAAATTTATATCTGTAATGCAGTAGTACATACCTAGCCTTAATCAAGACTGGGAAGGTACAAATGGGCGAATTCTGAACCCCAAATACTTCCTTCAGAAAATGGAAAATACTGTCTGTTCAAAAGAATGGAAAGACACCCCTTAAAAACGAATGGTCCCTGGATATGCATGGTTTCATCAGAAAAGTCACATATATTTGGAAACCGAGAGTTCTCTACTGTACACTACGCCTTCAGAAGTTGTTAAATTACCCTTTGCATCCAAGTTGAGATAAACGACCAACTGTTTACATACATAACTAATGTTTCGAGTCATTTTTCAGGAAACTCCATGAATGTTGACTGGCAAAATTAGCCTTAAAACTGGCTGCTTTTTTCTCAAAAATGCAAGAAATCTGCACATCATTGTATTAAAAGATAGAACAGTCCGAATACAAAGCCAGTTCCATGGCTCGGGTTAGTTTTTTTTTTTTTTTTTTTGTCGCCCTTTGCAAAGACTGAACAGCCTAACCTGAGACTGTGTTAGCTACCCCAAAGCTAAAGCACCAGCCTGTTAGCTACCCCAAAGCTAAAGCACCAGCCCTCAACCAAACAAAGCGAGATGATGCGGCTGATTCTACCCTGGCTGCTAAAAGGGTCATAAACAAAGGGGAGGGATGCTCTGGAAGGACTGACATCCCTTGATTGGATAATTAGAGATTAATGGGGACATAAAACAAAGACGATATCAACCTAGTTGATCGACTATATCTGCAAATTGATGCTGGCACATAGTGCTCCCATGTGCTGTTGCACTGTTTGCGAAGAATCTCGCTGCTTATGTAAACAATTCTCTGTAATATATACTCGGTGGGCGGTGGGATGGTTCCTGGAAGCTAAGATCGATTAAGAGGTACTACCTGGGATTGAAATTAAACTGAGCCATCTTTTGACAGCTGATGGACCTGTGTAGCTAATCTTTATTTTCTGATCTTTTTGACACCACGTTAAAGCTAAAATAGCAAAAAAACAAAGTCAAGGGTCACATTATACCATTCCTCCCCCCGGGTAGGCTGGTACCACATATTAGTGCCGGAAACATCACAATTCGATGCCATGTAATGTAATACCACGGGTTCTAATTCTAACCGCGCACACTGAATTTAACCCTTCTTTTTTAGCAAATGGTATCTCGCGTCTGACTCTGCATAAAGAAAAGAATTTGTGCTCATTGCTCAAAGGCGATGAACGCCGCACTCGAATAATGTTAATTATCACTTTGATTGATATTTATATACCACCACCCCCATGTGTAGGAAGGAGTCAAGTAGTGTTTAATGGGAAGACAATTTCGCTGTCAGATCAGATGTTGAATTCGTTGGGGATTCCTAGTTAATTAGTTTATACAGCAAGGAGCAGTGTCATCTAGAGAAGCAGGAAGAGGAAGCAGCTTATAATTATAATAATTAGGGACACGACACCCATCCTGCAGGCTGCTCCAGCAGCCCAACAATATTATATTTTGCAGACTTGTGGCTGTGGCTGCAATAGGATAGTAGTATACTGGAATGAATTGGGTGTTGTCGGTGAGAAAAAAGAGATGGATCATGGATGGGAATGGGTTTTGTTAGCATCAAATCAAACGAGACAAGTTTAAGCAACGATAGAGAAACGTGCTAATTAATTCGAATGAAACGGTGTTGGCCACGCTGTACTAGATTAGGACTCAAAAAACAAGAACACCTGCAACTAGAGGTGAATGGAAGCTTGCGTCTGTGATGAATAAAAATAATCGACAGATCATAGATGGAAACTAGCAATAGAAACAAATCACATGTATGGAAAATTGGAAAAGTTGCTAAATTAGCAGTAAAACAAAGTCCAAATTACCGGTTGCCGGGTGCAGGCAGATCATCCGCCGGATCAAAAGGGGCGAAAAAAAGGCGCGCGCGTGCACACACACAGACACAGACACTCACACTCGCACAAAATTGCATCGGCAGGCGGAGTTGGTCGGCCATTGCGGGGGAGACCGACCACGATCGGTGGCTGGCGGCGGCCGGAGTTGGGGAAGGATGCGGGGAGACGCAGTTGCAGTCCTCGGCTAGGGCCGCCGGCATCAACCATTCGTTGGGCTTGGGCCTCACTTGGGCTGATAGACCAAGTCGGCACTATGGGCTCATGGGCCGCACGCATGAGGCCTAGTTAGTTTTCAAGCCCAGTCCCAACCACAAAAAACGGGGGTTCGTCTCAAAAGAAAAAAAAAAAAAAAACCACAAAAACGGGGTAAGGTGCCCATCCGAAAAAAAAAAATAAAATCATCTTACATATCGCAACATTTTTCACCTTATTATCTACCATATATATTTATGGGATGTCATGCAACTTCAGGTTTTATGATGATTTTTTACATCTTAATCAACAAAAACCATAATACACAGGCAGGCATGGAATGGAATGGTACACCGTTATTCTCCAAATAGTTCAAGTGATATTTACAACGGGCAACACCTGGCAAGAACAGGCCTAACAGGGGACCTCACTCACATCTCATGCTTTGTTGTTGTTGTTGGCCTCAAGTGCGTGGAATACGTCCGAGCGAGTCACAATTCCTATTTACCATCATGAAACAAAAAATTTATCATGTGAGCATCATTTGCAGAATGGAGTAAGAAACTATACTTTGTTTATGTACCGTGAATGTATCCTCATAAAATTGGCAGGGAGTAGAGCCGTCAGGAGCAGAGTGGGTAAGTTCAACTAACTATATTTTCAGCAGAAAAAAAAACAATCTGGATAAAAGGTTCCTGAATCAAGATCAACTATAGGTTTAGCATCCACCTGAGTAGACCACTAGCATTGTATTGAATCTTGATTGCTTTAGTGAAACTTTATTGTCACAGACTCACACAAGTTTGCAGTTATTTTGTTAAGGGCGTGTTTCAAAAAGTTGACCAAGTCCAAACCCAAAACAGAGCTCTTAACAAAGTAAAACAGTATTATCCACTATCCAAGGCAGCTAAGTAAAACTGCACTGCTGAAAAGTTTGGTTGCTCGATTAGATACAGACTTTATTGATATCCTCCTAGGCCAAAAAAATAAGCAATCTGGAAATAAAACCTTACCGATCACTTGCTGCTTTTCATTCACAACCGGTATTCTGTGAACCTTCTCCTTAAGCATCAGTGCTGCAGCCTCTGCTCACATATCCAGCAACCTGTATTAGCAAGTTGTTGTAACCACTTCAAGTGTTGCTAGGGTAGAAGGGAGTAAAGGTTACCCAAGACCGTCTTCTGGGGCGTCGTCAGGGTTATCGCAGGAGATGACATGACTTCACCTTCAGTTGACTCCATCTTCATCATGACAAGAAGCTTGAAAAATTACTCGATAGTTTGCAAACTAAAGATATCGGAAATGGCTGCATTTGTATCTTCTTTAACATGCTCTGAGCACAGGTTTCATTAAAGAAATGTTTCTCAACCACTAGGCCCATACACGGCCTGGGGCTGAGCTGTTTATAAATGTAACAGTATTAAAGATACCAGTCAAAGAACCGAGTTCGTTAAACCCCACAAAAAAATATTTATTCCAAATGGGTGGAACGCTCATGTCTTATGCATGATCATGAACAAAACTATAGATTGTTTAGGTGAAAGTTGCAATATGTGATGAAAGAAACGATCAGTACCAAACATCTCTTCACTCCAAAATGCATCAAACAAACCAGAAAAGGTATTTCTGTTAAGAAAGAAAATTCAATTGGATTCTGAGAATCTGACTGCAAACGGGCTAACATCTAAATTACATTTATATTTACGTTTTTTCAGAAAATACTTTAAATGTTTCAGGACTGAGCAACATTTGAAGCAGGTAAGCTAACTTGTAAAATATATCATCAAAACCACTGACCGAATCTGTCAAATCTCTTGTTGGAGGAACAGTCATAATATACATGTTTAAGTTAATCAGGTAAGCTAATTTGTAAAATATATCATCAAAACCACTGACCGAATCTGTCAAATCTCTTGTTGGAGGAACAGTCATAATATACATGTTTAAGTTAATCCTACTAGAGACCAGAAATTTTCACTAAGCTCTAATTTTTAGGATTGGACCACTTGTTTATCTTTTCCGTATGTTGCCCACTTTAGCATGTCTGACACCGAAAGCATCAGACATGCACATGCTACAATCCTTGATCTTGGCTTTGATCATATCCCCAAGGATTACTATGTGGTTCCACGTTCATGTTTGTGGTTCAGCCCAGATGCTCTCAACAGGTGGCACAGCAGCAAGGGAATGATAGCAAACGAGATGATCATGTGGGCAAACTAAACTGAAAAGAGCCAATTGAGGATATGCTTAAAGAACACACTGAAAGGGTGTCCATTTATAAAATTGATCCACAGTATGCTTAAAAGAACACACTGAAAGGGTGTCCATTTATAAAATTGATCCACAGTATGACCTGACAAGTCTATCTGTAGGAAGATCCCAATTAGCAATAATAACAGGCATAAAAATAAGGAGGAGCAGGCAGTTAGAGTTAGTGAACCGACCCCATTGGGCGCCTTGGCCTTGTCCTTCTTGGAGATCACCCCAACGCACCTGCCGTCCTTGTCGACGACGGGCAGGCCGGAGTACTGCTGCGCGGCGAAGAAGGCGTTGACCTCGGCGATCTGGGACTCGAGGTAGGCGCGGAGGTCGGCGTAGCTGAGGAGGGAGAAGGTGCCGGGCCACTCCCCCGGATAGGATGCCCTCGGGGTACTCGTCGATGGCCGGGCGAAGGTCGTCGAGCGCGGCGGACGCCACCAGCGCCGCGCCGCGGCCACGCCGGCCCAGGGCGCGTAGGGTGGTCGGGACCGGCACCGGAGACCTGCGCCTCGCCAGTAATCCCACGGATGACGGCGGCTGGACCTGGACATGGACCGGTGGGGTGGGGAGGGCCGCGGCCTTGACGGCGGCGGAGGCGGGGACGGAAGGCGTGGACGCCATGCTGCGGCGGACGCTGCTCTGCCTCTGCTCGTGCTTGCTGGTTGGCTGCTGCGAGCTGCCGTACGCCGGCGCCGGTGCGGTGTCTAAGTAGGACTGGAGTGGAGTGGAGTGGAGAGTGTGGTGGAAATCTCTGGAAGGGATGCGGGGCCCACTGGCAGGCGGCCACGCGGCTCTCTCTCGGCTCTGGGCGCTCAGGTGTCTTTGTCGTCATGTGCGGTTTGGTGATACGTGGTGATGTTGCTTTCGCTTGACGTTTTATATCTTCTTTATTCTTTGGCTGGCTTTTATCGTTTAATATGAAAATCAAATTATATCTTTGTTTCAAACATAATTTGAATTCTAATTATAGATTGTTTAACTTTTCTAACCATATATGGTCTGTTTGGCTGCACGAAACAGCAGCTACCACAGCTATTTGTTCCTTCTATAGGCTTGAAGACACTACTTTAGCTAGAGCGAACGAAGCCATATTATTATTTACTGTTATTTGGACATAGCATATATTTAGAGTATAAAAAAAATGCCAAAATGGCATAGTTTGAAATGCAAGCAGTAAAATTTGTTCAAAAAACTTCTACAAACATCTAAATTCACAGATTAGTACTCCCTCCATCCCAAAATAAATGCATCTCTCAAGACTTTGAGGAGTCAAACACTTTTAAGTTTGACCAAATATACTTCCTTTATCCGGATAATATTTGTACATCTAGAGTAGTTATGGGCACAAAAACCAAGATACATGTGAAATTACATTTTTACCCTTGAAAAGTGCAATGTTGTGATGGACAGTATAGGTACATGCAGTGCAGCCTGCCAATGGAGAAGACTCTAGGGAGAACCAAAGCAAGCAAATGAGTGGCCCGGATGCTTCCACGTAGCTCCCATCAACATTTTTTTCTCCCAACGTGGTCCGCTAGAGCTGCTGAGGCGGGCGGCAGCTAAAGCTTGCCCCTATAGTGATCCTATATTATAGGAAAATTTTTTGAATGCTAGATGTATAAATATTACCGGGACGGAGGGAGTATATCATAAGGAAAGTATCTTGATTACGATATGAAATAAATATTATTAGATTAGTCATGTCATATCTTTTCATAAACAACTTACTTAGAGATATAAATGTTAATATTATTTTCTATAAGTTTACTCAAATTTGACATTTATTCACTCCTCGAAATGCGAGATCCACACTTATTTTGGAACTGATGGAGTAAGTTATATACCTTATTATGTTGTTATATGGCGAGGCTCAAACTGAAGGAGGGCTTCGTCTTCAACCTTCTCCAACTTTATCTCTCCTGATATCCACCTTATCTCTCACCTCTGGATTTCACCCACGCCTTTGGACAGTGGCGGACCTCGTTAGATTCAACGCCTAGGGCCACTACGTAAGTAAGCTGGGCCAATTAGGCCATCGTACCTGTTAATAAAAACTATAACTGAGCCGTGAAAATTAAACAGCGTATAAGGGCGATTTGGGCCACGCCTAGGGCCGTGGCTCTAGTGGCCCTAGGCCCAAATCCGCCTCTGCCTTTGGATATATTTAACATATAATCCATCATTAATGAAGTCATGATTAAGCTTCTACTTCCACTGGACATTTATATTCTTTGGCTTTTCTCAAGATTAACATCACTCTACCATGTTTTGAAACACAACATTTGGACAGAGATTCCTTACAAAATATCTATACCCAAACATGAGTTGGTTAAACCTCATGTCTTGTGGTAATGAAAAATAAAGGTGCTGGATAAGAATTTGTGTCGGGACACGGATAGGCTAGGACTGACTTTGTATTTTCGGCTTTTGCAGAAGATCATTTGGTAGCGACAAGGACACTACGTACCACAGAAGTGTGTATTATTGCTGGCTTATCATCACTGCCAGGTTAGTTAGGAATCGCACTACTACATATTTTTTTTGCGTGACGGGCAAAAAATATTTTGCGTGACGGGCAAACTGGCCCGTCACACAAAGGAGGTCACGGTAAATGAGCGACGCCACGGTGGCGGGCAAATTTGCCCGCCACGGTTAACAAGCAGCAAAAAAAAAAAAGGGACAAAGCCCGGCCCGGACCGGTCGGGCTGGATTTGGGCCTGCCGCCGCCCGCTTACCGGCATGCGCCGCCGCCGCACCCGGCACGCCCCTAACACCGCCACCGAAGCGCGCCGTGCCTGGATCGCCGCCCGCGGCTCGATCCGCCGCGCACCGCCTAGATCCACCGCCGCGGCCTCGATCCGCGGCCGCCACGCTGGATCGATCCGTCATTTGGACCGCCCAGCGGCCCGACCGCCTCATTTGGACGCCCCGCGCCGTCTCGGAGAAGGTGCCGAAGGAGGAGCTTGAAGATCTCTAGTTTGGTTTTGGCTAATTAGTGACATCCTTAGGACTAATCTCTCTATGCTAAGTGTATGATTAGATTGGAGATTGGTCAAGCCAATGGTGGAGCATGGTGGTCATGATGGATGGATTGAGGTGATTCAAAAGGTGATCAAGTGCTCACATGGCGTGGAAATGCGATCGAGGTGATCAAAATGGGCTCAAAGGCGAAGGTATAACCATTAGGGCCATTTTGATTTCGCACTCAAGACACCATAGAGGGTGTGAGTGATTTAGGATCGACAGTCGGACTATAAAGAGGGGAAAACCTCGGGAACATCGATCCTCATGTGCCTCTAGGTTCAACAATCATGTGCATGCATTCTAACCTAGAGAGCTAACTTCGCCCTTGGTGAAAATGTTTTCAAAATGCTAACACACGTGCTTGAGGTGTTCTTCGACGTGTTGGCAACTTGGAA
>JADLZK010005482.1:0-44956 GCA_015847255.1 Hyparrhenia diplandra
ATATGAATATGCCTCATCAAAAACTCCATCCGAAAACCCAGTGGAAAAAAGCGGTTCTTGGAGAAAAGAGTACATCACATTCGTTAATTGTATTGCACATGTTGTCTCATTAAAAACCTTGTGTGAGAAACCTTCGAGCAAAAACTCACATAGAAAAAAAAGAGTACAACATTTAACCTTCTTGATCATATATTCTTCAGGATATTCTATTCTTCATGAATAGATATTGATCTTCATAATCTACGTATAAACTTGGTGTTTTAGCAAATATAATCTTCTCGATCTTTTGTAATTCTAGTGGTTTTACCTTAGAGGCAGATTCAATAAAATATGCTCCCCTCATAAAGCCAAACTTTGAACTTCATTGTTTAAACCACACTTTTTCATAAACATGTGTAAATAAAAGTTGGCTCATAATTCTTCTATGAATTATATGGGAGCAATATGCTTCATGCATAATGACCATCTATTAGTTGTGCAAAACAAATAAATATTATCCTTTAGAGAAATAGATCCTTTCGGGAGGATTATGGGGTTAAATAAATTAATATTCAATATCTTCTAGATAGTGTATCAAACTTATACTAGAGTTTGAATACTTATAATTAATCCTTAGTGGATTTTCAAAATGTATTCTATAAATCTTTGAGATTTTGATTGTACAAATCGAATTGCATTTGGCATTTAGGGGATAATTCAATTGCCAAAATCACCATTATTCTTATACCTACCATGGTATATAGAGGATATCAACACTACATTGCTAGCTTTTCATACACTTTCTAAGTGTTTTGATGACACATTCACGGTATTTAAGATTCCTCATTTTCTTTCTCTCGGGTCTATATTCACTTCAGGGGATGAATGATGTTTATTTAAAAATTGGTAGTAAATCCTTCATGGATTAATTCCTTCAAGGATGTACATTCGTTCTTAATGAATTAATAATTCTCTTCTATGAGATACATTCTCTCTTTGCATGAGAGATGGGTGATATATGCAATGACATAGCGTTATTCAGCGTAAAATCATTTAATGATTACAATCCTTCTAGCACATGCTCTTTTTTGAGACTTGAATATTCATTCAAGAATATATATACCTTAGACTTTAATACTTAGTATGAGATTTCTACAAGTTGCGATTTATATTCTTGGGAATTATATGGATTTTCATAATCCACTATTAACTGCATATTCGATACTCATTCATTTCATTTGCGGAGATATAGCGAGAACATTCATTTCTTCTTAATAGGAGATTCAACCTCAATTGTTTTTTCTTCATTGACCCGATATAATCGCTACAAGCGATTTTGCCATGGACTTTATTTTCCGGATCCGGGTTCTCATAAGAGAAACATTTGCAATTAAAGAGGTAGTTTGTCGATAATTATTTTCTTTCTCCCAATACTCTCACAATGTGAGAATATTCTATCTCTGTCATTTCCCAAACAAGAGATGATATATTGTTACGCATACCCAACACTAGTGAGGTGCACGCTAATTGTGTTGGATGTCATCTTCATGATGATACTCTTCATGAGGTGTTTAACCTTCTTCGTGAGGCGTTCTCTTCATGAGAATGGAGGAGTTCCATTTCTTTTCTATTTAACGTGTATACGCTAAACTAGAACCCACAGGCGTCCCCGTAGATTTTAGATTGATAGTATATAACATTTAGTTTACTACTAGTAAACACAACACGGTTCATAACTTCAAGTTACTCCTCTCATTTTAAAAATATCGGCATATGCTCGCCCGGGCTTCACAAGAGCATTAGTCAAACTATTGTATGACTTAGTGTGTGATACTATTTACGCTTCAAGCTTCAAGGAATATTTTCTCTTAAGATCATTTTCCTTCTATGAAAATAATATTTGGCATTCAAAATATAGGCTCTTTCTCCCCTAATGCCAATATTAGATCATTAATAGCATACTTCAAAATATATCCCCTATCATGGGCCTAATTCAAATTCATATATCTCCAACTACAAGTGGAGGCCTAATTATGTATGCTATGATTAAATTTATGAAAAATATTCACACACATATTTCAACATGGGGGCTATTATTCACTATCAACGTGAGCTAGAATACTTAAAGTGCACTTAAGAATGTTCAGCATTCCTATAAATTTTTGGGATGTTCTCCCCTAATATGCACAAATCATAGTTTAGAAAACTATTTCATTCTCTAGCTTCTTTATTAATCGGCCTAAAAAATTTGATCCAAATACTCATAAAAAAATGTATCATACACTTCAAATGTATTAAATATGCAACATTCAAATTCACATGGAATTTTTCTTCTAGAATTTTTCTAATTGCCATCAATGCAAAAAATCCCTTGATGCCTTTTCTTCATAATAAATCCCAAATCATCATAATTGTGTTATCCAATATCTCGGTTCCACAACTATTCATCCCATCAAATGGGTTAGTCTCCATTGAGCAAAATTTCATAAATTCACTCCCCACGATCTTAGAACTCTACGCTAGACCAATCTATTGCTTATGCATACGATGCATTGAAAGCAAATTATTCCTTAGTTCAACGAGAACCATATTGACGTAGCATGCTAGCTAGCCATTTTGATTATGAGGGAAGCGTAAAGATATAGCTACTAGCTACAACTATAGATGCTATGCTAATATTCATGCAAGAGTAAAGATAGTTGCAGCTCAATGAGATACACATGCGTGTGTAATGTGGAATGTTAGTATTGATCTAACATAATATATAACAACAAAATGCGAGCTACGAGCTTACATGCAATTAGTGCAGAGAAAGTTAACTCGGCCGGAAGGGACGCGGGCGAAACTTCAAGTCTCGATACATGCACTTAAAGATCGACTTGGGACGGCTATGCCTATATATTATCCACATCTTCTTATGCCTTCACCCAAATTCCTCCCCTTTTCATGCCATAATTACTTCAAGTAGCGATTTGCTTTGTGTATTATCTATGAATAGTCACTTTTAATGCTTCATAGAATCCAATCATACTTCTAGTATTCATTGATTATGGCATGAAATTCACATATCTAATGTACTATTCAGTGTACAACAATAGACTTAGGGTAGAATACAACTTTTAGTTTATGGAATAAAATATTAAATACTTAGGATTTGGCTAAATCGATCTTTCCAAGATCAATTAATATGCCGATTTAGTCCAATTGTTCATGTGCTTTTTAGAAAATTCAGTTTCCCATCTACCTACATGGTAGTGATGCACAAAGAACTATAACCTTCATGGTCAATTGAGGCTTCTTTATGGATAAATTAATGCAAAAATATTTTGATAGGCAATTGACAATTGTTTATATGAGAAACATATAAAACTAATTTATTCCATGAGAAGTTCGCACATTTTACTTCAAGTAATAACAAGAATTGCAACTAAGAATATTAAATATTTCATATTAGTCTTCAAGCTAACAAAATAACCATTAACCACTTAATTCAACAAGAATTAAAACTTAATGAACCACCACCACTACTATCAATACTTCGGGATATAAACTTCAAAGATAATAAACACATGATTTAAATACATTCTCGCATGTCTTAACTTCTATACTTGACAAGCGGTAGCTTCATGCTTTATATTCAACAAGATTATGATATATAGTCACACGCCTTCAAGCGATTAGTGTGACATATGCAAGCCACATATTCAAAATTATTGCAACTTAATATCCTTGTTTATAAAGCTGTCTAAAAAAATTCTAACTCAATTTTCATGAGTAGTTTCGATGGTAAATTCAAATACTTCAAGTATTACATTGCTCTTTGATATTCTTATACACAAGAGACACTTCTTCAAAAATATAGTTTGATAAAATCTTATTTACCATCTTATCTTCTAGACATTTACAAAGCTTCGAGCCATTGTTTTATAGAGCAGCGGCGTTAAGCATACAAGCTTGAAAATTCGACTTTCAATGCAATATGATATTCGGTAATCATAATATTAGAATTTTACTCATGCAATGAGTCCCACAATGTATTTGTTACTTCTATCGGCCATATACTCATTTCGAGAGTAATTAAGAAATATTTATCTTGAGTTTACTACACTTCAATGGTAGCAAAATATCCTACATGGATTTAATAATGACCGTAACAAATACTTTTACTTTCGGAGTAATTTTAGGATATCGCTTATTCTTTTTAAGGCATACATATTAACATACCTTGGATCATGTGCATATAAGTTTACTACATGTAAACGAGTAGCAAGGTGCAAAAAGATAGTGGATGGTTACTCAAAATATTCTTAGAAGCATCCTAGCATTTTTTGGGATTATGGTATATGCAAATTTTTCAGAATTTATACCAAGCATTCATTCATCCCAAAAAAAAAAATGCTAGGAAAAAACAAAAATAAGCCTCTCAACGGTGATAAGTCTAAGGTCCAGGATTTAGAGAGAAAGCTTGTACCATGTGTTTATCATAAGCATTCAAAAATTTGTTCTTTTACTCCATGATTAGTGCATTTAAATGAAATAGCGTAAACACATGATGAATATAAATAGAGTACTGCAAATATATAATTTTCAGAAAAATATATGCAGTACATATTCTTCACGAATATATATATATATATAATCTACAGGATTCTATCAATGGCCCTTGTAAAAAATATCAAATACGGACTTTTTTTTCCCCTAGCCCAATTCTTCTTCTTATTTAAGCCTTTTGCTATTTTTCATTTTTTTTTTTTTTCTCAACAAGGCCCGTGATAGCCTACTTGGCTCCATCACGTGAGGGCGTTGAATTTGAATCCTACAACAATCGTAAACTCCACCAATAGCGTGTATGGAGTATGGTGCGGATTCGGAGGGGACGGCGTGCGGGCCGAGGCCAAGCGCTTGTGGCGGTATACGATTGTGCGGGAGGTATATCGGCGCGCGGGGCCGCGGTGACTTCGAGTCGGCCGTGCGGGCGTGAATTTTGACTACAGGCTATGTAGCAGGAGCTACGTATTTATATGGGCCACGTTGCTGCAGAAGCTTCAGGTTGCGGCGACAGCAACTCAGGTTCACTAGAAGCGGTGGTGCGCAACGGCATCTTTGGCGGCTGCTAGGGTGACGGCTTACAGGACAGCGGCGTAAGTCCGTGTGTAGATGGGAATTTGGCGGACTCGGCGTGCTGGCCGAGGAGTGTTGCGTGCAACGGCGGCGACCATGTTGATTTGCATGTTGAAAAATTCGAGATCAATCTGCTAGATGGACGATCAACAAGATCGAGTACATATATGTGCATCGATCTCTATGCCATGGCTGCTATGCCGGTGATGCAAAAGATCATGCCGTTGCCTTACGCTTTGTTCTCACGTGCATATTAGACAAACGAGCTTATACGATCTCGTGGCCCCATGCATGCAACACAAAAACGAGTTGGCGATCAAGGTCAACACAAGTAGATTGGAAAAATAAATCTGATATTCAGTGCGGGACGTATATCAATCTATGATTTCGAATCAAATCATATATTTGTCTTGCATGTACTGCTTGCTCAATGATTGCCACATCTACTTAGGTGGCGCCGTAAACTCCATGGCGTTCAGGCCCTTTATCAACCCTATATGCAAAATCCGGTGAAGGATGCACCGTTCATCTACGTATGCATGTATGTGTTCCGTATATATACTTCAAAGTACTATTCAACATGCAAATTTAAGACGCATCTTGACCCATTTCGATGGCGGGCGTAAGCAATCTACAAGATATTTTTCATACCTTCGGTTCTTGAATTCGGGCGGTCGTCGCTGGTACTGATTCGGCTAGGCCGTGGTGACCGCTGGCGTGGCGATGAGTCGATGCGGTGCAGATTAGTAGCGAGGTAGAGGTAGCAGATCCGTTCCGCTAACAACGTCGGGGATGTCGACTTCGTCGGATCGTAATCGCGGGGCGGGGCGCCGGCACGTCGCGTCGGTGCGAAGATCGACGGTAGCTTCAACGGCGATGTCGACGAAGAGCTTGTCGTGCCGATAACGTGTTGTGAAACGCGCGTCGTCACGGTTAGGACCTTCCCTCTCCGTCTCTCATGATCACGTAGTAGATGAAAGAAGTAGAACAAGTAGACACAAGATAGGGAGACTATTCTTTATTCATCCGAAATATTGGTAATTACAACATAGAGCTCCCACGTATATATAGTCCCGCCAAGACCTAAGAGTTTTGGTAAGAGCCCACATCTACAAACGGATTTAGGATTATGATTCCTCCTTCTCCTTTTCTTCTAGGGCCAGAGTCCGTGTGTTTTACAACAGTGGTTACCACTCGAACATTCCAGTGTACTGATTCATCTTCCAAATGATGGATCGATCCTATTGTTCGTCAGATTCTTCAGCAGCATGCCAGCATGGGCATCACAGTCAATGGTCTGAATTGTTGACAGCGAGAGCCACGACTAAACTCGGACCGAAATGACAGCACGCATGGACCACTGGGTCCTGATCTCACTCTCATCCACTCACTGTAACGCCCAGCTGTTGCGTGAGACGAAATGCCGTGGACGGACGCAGAAGCCGGGCAAGTCCCACGAGCATTTCTCCGTCTCGATCCTGCAGTCCTGCCGGCTGCCGCGAGCTGGGGGTAGAGAAGATGAGTCCGGCAGGCACTCCGGCGAGCTAGTACCGAGATGACGAGAACGATGTGGTATTTGCTTTGCTCTCGTGGGCCTCCTTCTTCGGGGTGTCTTCTTGCCGGGCTGGGCTTGAGGCCCGCTTTTAATTTCCGTGTCAGCCTGAAACCAGCCCACATGCAGTGACCTACCAAGAACATTCAACCCGCTAAGTTCCGACGGCCTTAAGTTTAGGCACCATCTGCACAGCGGTACCTCTTAACATTTACGTACGGGGCTTCTCTTCAGTGCGAATATTTTGATGAACCAACTATCAGTAAGACACGAACATATATGGTAAGTACGAGCTAGACACGAAAGAAGGGAACAACCCTACGTACTAACTTATTGTACTACTACTAAGTGCAAACAATATATGAAGCATATTCGCTAGCACGACGTTCTCTTCTTTGCGGTCGTAGTAGCCTGGCAGAATCGTACGTAAGGGAAGCGTAAAGCTTTCCCAAACGGCAACGTGTCGATGGCTCGATGCCTCCGTCACACACACCTACTCTACGGGCGTACGCCACTGGACGCCGGCACACATGAAGCTAGCGCATTGCAGTGGCGCCTATCGTCTACTATAGCCGCTAGAGGGGCTCCAGTCCCGAGCCCCGGCCGCCTGCGGATGGATCCCCGTCCCGTCGCCGCGATCGGAATATGTCCGGCGGATCGGCACCATCCAGAGCGCGCTGATCCGGTGTCCGCCCGTGCGCGTGGCCTGCCGCCCCGGCCCACGGCACAGAGACCACCATCTGCATCTGCTGTAGGAGTACGTCGTACACTCGTCCTCGTACTCGTACCCGTGTTTGCCCGGCCGGACGGTCAAAGCAAACGTACGCGGGCGGGGCCGGGAGAAGCGAGCGAGCGAGGCGGCCACGCGCGCGACGGAATCGCCGGTCGCGCCGTGTACCACCAAAGCGGGGACACCCGTAGCGCGGCGCGGATCGAGCTGCCGCGCGCGCGGGCCGCCACTTTCGCTGTTGCCGTAGCGCTCCCCGCCCGCCGCCAGCAGGAGGCAATTTGGCCGGCCGGGCGGCGCTACTTGCGCTGCGCCACCACGGTCCACGGACGGGATCGGACTGTGCACGCTGCTGCTACTAGGACGGATTTGGCCTAGCTAGCCTTCCTCCGATCCCCTGCAGTCGTAGCTACCAGTCGGCACACGACACCACGGGACGGGGATCGACAGATTCTGCAGCCTGAAGGCAGGGGGGTGGTGCCCTAAACGCTAAACCGTACGTGGCCCCTTTGGCCTTTGGGGCTTGCTTTCTCCGGGACTGATGGATGGGCATTCGGTTCCATTTCATTTCGGTGGACGAGTGGGAGAGGCTGCCTCCTCCAGCTCTTGTGCCTCACGCTTCATTCCCAACCCAATGACCCATGGATGGATCGCCTTTGTTCTCGCGCGCGGTACGGTGCCGAGGGCCCCGTCCTGGTCCTGTCCCTCTCCCCCAGGTACTTCGTGCGTACGAGCCTTTGCATCTGCTGTCTCTGCGTGCAAGCATGATTGCTTTCTTTTTTCAGCTATTCCGCCGGTCCTTTTCCAACTTTCAATATGGTAATTTCGGCAACCACACCACCCCTGCCCTTGACATTGTTCTTCATTCATTCATCCCTCGCTCTGGAGTCGTCTGAACGGAAGAAAACGGGGGGAAAAGGTTAAAGTGGCTGCGGCTATGATGTATGGGAAAATATCAGTGCAAACCACAACTGGGTCTGGATGTATCATGTATGTGAACGTACGTGTCGACACGGTACCAGAGTGTTAGTCTGCCTTTTGCTTAATACGGTAATGGTTCGTTCGACCAAGTAAGGGAGCGTGAAATGCTAGCTATCTCTCCATCTCGCAGCATCTAGCTAGCATGCACTGCGCGCCACATACGTGGGTGGCAGGACGTGTACGGTGCTGCAGTGCAGAGCGCACGCACGGCACAGGAGTTTCCATGAACAATGGGCTTTGGTCCGACCGAACCACCTGGTGGAGACGGACGGAGGATCGGGCCGGGTTTCGCTTGAAGAAGACCTCCACTGTTGTTGAAATCGGCAGTCTCGTCGGAAGATCGGAATCTGTCACGCAAAGCTTGGGTTCCGATAGATCGATATGTTGGGATCCGGCCGCTTCCTTCTCTAATCTCTCTAGCTCCTCAGTGATCCATATATCTTCATGCCAAACTGCACAAGAAATAAAGGGAGGCTACCTCGATCTATATATATATACCTAGCTAGCTAAAGGGGGAAAATATGCAGTGCAAACCACAAAATACGTGTAAACTCGTGTAAACCATGGCAAAAAGTCGTCTAAATTCATCAAAAAATCACACATGTAGATGATATGATGATAAACAACCTTGTAAAAATCTTGTCTAAACTCGACTTCGTTTGTGAGATATAAAAATAACAAATTTCAAGCCAGAAAGTTGTCCGGACAATTTGTTACAAATTTTTTATTTTTATATCTCACAAAAAGTCGAGTTTGGACAAGATATTTTACAAGGTTGTCTATCATCATATCACCTACATGTGTGATTTTTTGGTGAATTTATACGACTTTTTTGATATACCGGTTTTCATGGTAGTTGTGGTTTGATATTTTGCCACCTAAAGGCTCATCATATATAGCATGTTACCGTCGTACGATACTCTGGCTGTCTAGCTGCTGCCCTTACGGCTTCAAGTGGAGCAGTATCATATCGGCTCTCATCCTTGAAGATGAAGATATATGTGTCGAGGCACAGGCACTGCAGAGAGAGAGAGATGGATATAGCAGCTAGGCACTAGCTCACAGACATGAGATGACCCAAAGCTGATCGACCACCCGACCAGATTCCTATCCCCATGTCGACTTCATTACCGAGGTTGTCTTTGTCTTCCCAGTACAATCTAGCTAGCTAAGTAATCACGACAGTAATCAGATGCACTAATCAAACAGTAATATCGTAGCTAGTTACGTGGTCACCCATGCATATGTACTCTTGCAGTAAACGCCAAAAACTCCCCTCATTCTCACCATGTTGAGCGGTTTGCTCTAACCTCCATCAGGTTGTTATTTGTCGGTTCATCACACCAGACAGCTAGCGACCACCATCCCAAAGATAGCAAAAGGATGCCCATGCGGTTGCTAGGCACTGCCGTTCTCCCTCCCCTATAAGTATCGAGCTCCTGCATTCGCCATGGTTAGGCCAGCCTTGGGGATCGACTTCCTTCTTGATCGACCTTTCCTCCTCGCTCCTCTCTCACTTGCCCAGCTAGCTTGGCACTATCCCTCACCTCCATTGATCGATCGGTCCATAGATATGGTGTACTGATACCAGATATCTCCCTCCCATACTGTGTAACCAACACCGGCGTGCATATATAGCGCCAACTTCCCAGGCTGCTTAGCACCGGCGTGCATACATATAGCGGCAACTTCCCAGGCTGCTCATACATAATGATCATGCTGTTCGAGGAGGATGCAACCGGCATGGCCATCCCCTTGTGTATGGTAAGTCTCTCGGCATTGATGTCTTCCTGTCTATCCATTTTTGTTACTTTTTAGTATATATACCTATTTGATTTGTGTTGTATGCACCCACCATTTCCGTTGTATCAGTGTTGTTTGCTACGCCTGTTTATACCTGAATTAATTGATGCGAGTCCATAGCAGAGTGTGCTGCTTGTAGTTTATTATTGTGTCAAGCAAAACAGTTGTCAAGATATTTTTTGTTAGCAAGGCACGATATTCTCAGCAAAGTTACTAGGTAGGCATGATATAATATATTTCATAAAACACAATGCTATGTACTGTCAAGTGACTAAAAAGAGATTGCCGTTGTAAATAAAGATAAGGGAAAATTTTTCATACCGGCTAAAACAATGAGGTTGCATGATCTATCAGGTTCCAGGAGTGACCCAATTCATTGAGACTTCTTTCCAGGAATAAGCAGTCTCCACCAAAATAGCATCCTTGCATTAGACCATGCACCGGCATTTATAGGATATCCAATTTATGTTCCCTGACTTCTAGGTTCTGTCTTTGGTTCTATCCCGCATGTCACCCGACCGCAATTGTAGTAGAGAAACTTCAGGGTCCTGACTTCCTTGGTGCTGTCATCTTGGAAAGAAGTCATGTGCATCTGCATGGCTAAACAGGCTTATTTTCGGTCCCCTGTCTTTCATTAGCCTAGCTATCTTCCTTGCACATGCCCGTTCTCCAATTGGAGCCACAAGTAGAACCATTTCTCTTCTCAAGGATCGACGTAATACATTGGAGAGCATTTATCTGAGAAGCTGCGCTGCACAACAATCTGATCATCTTCATCCATTGAAGATCATTGGCGCCCGCCATGCTTCCAGATGATTGCATCATTGTAATTGCTTCTCTGATCTAACACAGTTTTTGCTCAGTTCTTCCCAGGTTTGCGATGCTGTTATGAAACCCAACCAAGCAATTGCATTTCCTTCTTGAGTTCTTTTTGCTGCCGTATTTTTTTGCATCCTGTCTATGCATCAATGCATGCTCATGGAGTTGTAATTAAAATGACAAGTCGTTTCCTAGAACAACTGGTACTTGCCTGCGCATGTAATTCAAAAGTTATTAGACATCTATCAAAGCTAAAGCACAACAGCGTTGAGATTAGATAAGCATAACATTAACATTAACATCATCATCATTACTTCTTTCAGATTTGGGCCTTCGCCTTTAACAGAGAATAAAAAGATTTTTTTTCCTTTTCTTTTTCTGACGTCTATGTCTTTATAATTTTATTCGAATCACATAGATGATCTTATTTTAAGAAGTCCGCTTCAATGAAGACAATCACATAGATGATCTTAATTTGAGAAGTTCGCGTCAATGAAGACAGTACGTAGAACTTGAATCACACGTGGTTGCATATCTAAAGCTTTTGATCCTCTCACAGATTGCATAGAAGTAATTGCACTGAAAAAAAAAGCTGTTCTTTGCAACAAAAGGTAGTGATGCATCTAATATTCACTACTCTCCACGACAATTTTGTGAAGTGCGGCTATTTCCACTAGGACTTCCTATAAGATGTAATTCAATCAGAATACAGTTATTGATTTGCCTTCAGAATTTATGACCTGCATTTGTTGTGATTTGATTATTAGAATAACACTCACTCAACAAAAAAAGGACTCACATATTTTGTCCCACTCTGAAATTTATAGGAGGAAATTTCAAGCCCCATAGCTGCTCATATTCTTGACTTCTATGATGGCGGCCTTGGTAACGACCTCTTTGCTGCGGCGACTACCACCTCCGGTCCATTCCTGCCACTGATGATGATGTTTCTTCGTCTACCACTACCACTCCTCCTATCTGCAGCTACAGTGACGACGCTCCACCTGCTGGTGCCACAGCCTACCCCCATTGCCATCCTTCGACACCACTCTCACAGCCCTCCTTGAGGAAGAGCAACACCATGGCCTTGACACCGAGCTCCTTCCACAGATCGATGGCCTTTCAGAGGTAGCATACTATCCAACTGCCACCGATGAGGCCAGCATAGGGCAATTCAACCAGATGGGACTTCCAGAGAACTTAGCTGAACAGGTGCCTCCAATGCAAATGAGCAGCAGTGCATCTGTCTTGATGCCACTCACTTCAGACTATGATGAGTGCTACACAGCAGCATTAGCTGGAGGAGGGTTCATGGGTCTGGATGGAGCCATGTATCAGCAAACGGAGCAATTCTTCCAGGCTGCAATGCAGAAACATCACAACAGGGTTTCTTCAACAGTGCCAGCAGCAATAGTATAGTAATGATTGGCGAGTATCAGAAGATGATGGAAGGTGAAGGACTGACCACAACATATAACGATACAGATTCCATGCAAGGAACATTTAATACTAATGCAGAGATACAGGTAACAATCAAAAGCCTATGTATACCACAATGATGCCAGATAAAAGCACACGTCAAGTAACCAGCTGACCATGCATATCATTCCGATTCTTACAAAGTTATATTAACTAAACAGGTAGGAGGAAGTAATCAGCACCTAATAAACGGATGCAATGGGAACCCAGCAACATTACCTCCAACAGAACTGTCAGGATTGGAAGAGTCCACATTCAAGGTTGTCCGCCTGTCACCTGAAGAGAGAAAGGAAAAGATCCATAGGTATATAAAGAAACGGAACGAGAGAAATTTCAGCAAAAAAATAAAGGTACCATTGAGCATTTCAATAGAGAAATACTTGTGCATGGACATCTTACCAATTCAACTGTGCTGACATACAACATAAAATGCAGTACGCTTGTAGAAAAACCTTGGCAGATAGCAGGCCCCCGTGTCCGTGGAAGGTTTGCAAAGAATGATGAACTCTGTGAAGCAGCACAATCAGGTTCCCAGAGCCATGAACATTATGAACAAGCTGTAAGTTTTCAATTGTGCTACAGTTTTATCAAACAGTCTAGTATAAATGTATAACAAGAAGAAATGGACACAGTAAATGTTAAGGGTAAATGTAACTTCATGCACCACAGAGACAAATCTTGAAATACATAAACCATTTGTTTCAACTTTCTATTTATCCATTCTAAGAAATAGTAAGCTAGAATATATACTGGACACCCATGTACACTAGTTACTGAGCACAAGATTGTAGTGGATGACATGATTTAAAGTCCCTGTCCCATTAAAATTAAGAGAAACATGATTCTTTTTAAGTATTCACATGGTTTTTAAACGAAAACCTGGCATATTTCTGTGCATAGTTAACAAGAACTCTTACCTTTTCAGGGCCATATGAAAGAAGAAGACATGCTGGACACATCTGACATTCTTGCGCAACTAAAGCGGATTAAATTCCTACAACTACAAGTACAAATGCACCATTGAATCATGGATATGATTCTCAAGTCTCAACCAAACGAACTAAGACCCAGTGTCTTATTTCAAACTGTGCAACATCGAGCACAGTTTTTTTTTTCATTTACATTAAAATAAACTTACAGCATTAGAAGCTCAATTGCAGGTCAAGAACTTAGTTCAATTAATGTAGATTTAATGTATGTGTCAATCTGCTGTCACTTGTTTACCATTGTCATAAGTGAATGTGGTAGTTAGTCTCAAGAAGAGTGATTTGAGTATATAACTATGTCATTTATAGAAATAAAAGTTCGAGGATCTCTTAAATATTTCTTTGTTGCAGAGTCTAGATTTGGTCTGCTCAGAGAATTCCAAGGACAGCAAGTAGCAATGATACATCAGAGTAATCAACATAACATGGTAACAGAGCATAGTAATAAGTAAACTATGTGCAGAAGGATCAAGAGTTGGAACCAATGACGAACAATATGAATAAGCACAGCAAAAATGTTTAACACTATACTCATGAGTTTAGTAAGGTTCATGATATTTCTGATAATTCATAGGCCCATGCAATTGTAGAAATCCAATTCTGTCGATTTTCTGTTTTAGTGGAGTTATCCAAGAACAAGCTACAGATAGACTTATATAGTAGTGTATCCACAGTTTCCTTAGAACAAAGTTTAAAATCCTAATGAACTAAAATGTTTTTTTTCTGAAGTATAAGCACTACCTGTGTCATTTAATAAGTAACCAAAGTGAAAGGCGTACCACACTGCAAGTAGGCAATGTGAAGCTCTAGTAGTACTACCACATTACAAATCTTCATTTCAGCTACAAGCTACAATGAGTGGTCAAATTTATAAACAATGGTCATTACAGAATTGGGACTCAGGGTGAATGGCAATCTAGAAAACAACAGTCAAAATTCCATGTCAGGATTTACTCTGTCAAACAAGATTTTATCCTTAAATTTCTGTACAATTTGTTCACCCATACTTGTCTGACATACAAGAATATAGTTGTGTGCACTGGATCAAAAACCACCTCTACATAGTATGTATCTGATCTGATATAGAAGCAAATGTTCAAACAGTTATGCGCTAAGCCTAACTCCTCATTAATGTTGTCACCTGGGGCACTGGCACAGCAAGGGAGAGCAATTCTGAGGCCCCTCGCTCCTCCAATTCGCAGCCCTCAGCATCCATCTCAGCTATAATGGGATCAAATAGTACAAGTTGGGGTTCAGATTTGCTACACCCAAGCAGGACTAAGCTGCTGGGCCTGGTGAAGCCGAGGAACCTGACGCAGCGACTGCGTCCACGGCCCCAGAATTGGCCCCCAACCCAGACAGTGACCTCAGAGACGATGACGGCGACCTTGACGACCACCCCGAGAGCGTCGACCCCGTTCCTGAACCCCTTGTGCACCTGGAGGCCGAGGAAGCCCTCAACGATCTTAGACGTGTTCTTAGAGAGCTTGTAGCTAGACTTGAGGACGGCGAGCACGGCGACGCCCACGGGCGACGAGGCGTGGAGGGAGGCCGGCGCGGCGGCAGCGAGGCGGAGGAGCGAGACGGCAGCGAAGGCGGCCTTGAGGTGCTTGGAGGAAGGGAGCTTAGGGAGGCCCGCGGCGGGTCCGAGCGTTTGCGCGGCCTTGTACGACTTGGAGGCGGCCTTGGACGCGGCGAGGATGGCGGCGACCGGGGAGGAGGCGGTGGCGAGCGCCTGCGGCGTCCTGAGCGCGGCGGCGGCCGCGGACGTGGCGGCCGCCAGCGGCTTGAGCGCGCGGGAGCGGGAGAGGGCGACGAGCAGGCGCACCCCCAGCGCTACGCCGAGCGCGGAGGTGGCCGCCGCCGCCGCGAGCTCGTGCTCGGCCAGAGGCATGCTGCCGGCGGCCCGCGTGGGGAGGTACAGGCCATAGGAGGCGGCGAGACGGGTGCGGGTGGGCATGGAAAAAGGGTAGCGAGCCGGTGGGGGTGGGGAAAAAAGGGTAAAATAAAAATCTCAATAAAAAAGGTCAGGGCGACGAAAGGGTAGGGATTGCCGTTGCCGATTGGATTTGGGTGGCGAGGCGTGACGTGGACGCGGCGGCCATCGCGTGCGTTGGGGGCGTGGGGCGGCCGAGAATTCGTGGAAGTTAACGGCCGGCCCGGACGCGGGTGCCGATTCGGCGAGCAGGATATGCCGGACGCGGGGGCGCACCGTGGCGGATCGATTCCCCGGACCCCGGTGCGCCGCGGCATATGCCGCTGTGTGGGCGTGTGGTTGTCCACGGGCGGCGGCGCCGGGCGGGAGCCCACAGGACGACCGAGCCGAACACGGCATTCTGCAGATTTTGCATTGCGGCCCATCGAAATTTCTCCGTGAAGGGGTCGGTGGCGACTCCGTCCCGCTCTCCCTCCACTGTCACTCTACTGGACGACGTTGGTGGACCGGCGGTTACCAGAGAGAGCTCTGGAAGCGTCGAGACATGGTCCCAGGCCCGCGTGATTGTCGTGTTCCCGTGGGCTTCATTTCTTGCCGTGATGCTGTTGGGCTCCTGAGCAACGATACATCTTGGGCTCTCTACTCCGAACTTACCCGGGTCCAAAACGTCGAACCAGAAGACAAGAACAAGAAACCGAAGGAAATGACAAACACGAGTTGCTCGTATCTCACTCTTTTTCCGCAAAACAGGCGTCGTAGGCGGATTGGCTTGGTCTCGTCTGGTCTGGCGCATGGGTTTACACACAAAAAGATTGCTTTCTGCCTGCGCATGCATCAAAACTTATGCACATCTGCTGTGAACAACGATGCACGTGACAAACTGTTGACACGGATTAGGGGCACCAACACGGGAGGAGGCTTTGGACGCCCGCGAGGTTGAAAACAACCCGTAAAAAAACAGCAAGGATCGCAATTTGACCAAGCAAAAACCGTTCTAGAGAGCGGTTAGGTCGATGTAGAGCCCGATCTCTTGAAACTTACCTCGGAACGCGCCGGAAGGATCCGTCGGGAACGCGACGCGAGGGTTGCCCTAGGGTCGGCTAGGCCACCTAGAACGCGTGAAATTGCGTCGAGAAGAACGGCGGACAGCAAAGTTAGGGTTTGGAAGATGTAAAAAGGAGTTTTAGGGTTTGATATGACGATTGGATGTAGATTGGATTAAATCGGCCATGAACCTCTCATTATATATAGGGGGTGGTCTTATCCTCTTAGGAACCGCCTTAGATCGTTTCAAGCATCAAAACTTGCCAAAAAACGATTAGGAAAGTGGCCGGTTCGGACAAGTCACGAAATCGTAGCGAGATTCCATGCGCCGGGACGCCCGTCGGGCGTGTCTGACATGGTCCAAAGGACCTGTGGCCTTCACGCCGGACGCCCGCTCCGGACCCTTGATCGAGAGGCTTGCGGCCTTGCGGCGGGCCTCCCATTGGGCGCCCCGCCGAAAGGAGCGCCCGAAGCGCCAAAGTGCGGCGTTCGCCGCGCGATGCCGACCGAGTCCGGAGCGTCCGTCGCGTCGTCGCCGGACGCGCTGGCGTGGAGAGCTCGGCGTCCGGCACGCAATGTCGGCGAGCTTGTCCCAAAGAAAGAGTCGTTTTAGGCCCAAGATACTCCCTCCGGCCCCACCTTTAATTGGACGCCGGTGTTAGGGGGGGAAGAACTTAATGTAGCTTCAAAATTACCATTATACCCCTAAAAAAAGTAGTAATAGTTGGTCGATGCGCACTATACACTTGCAAAGACTTAAAAATACAAAGTGCGCCTCACAAAACAAATGTGGCAAAGCATTTCACAACACGTGTCCATGACAAAGCACTCTAACAATATTACAAAAATTTCTAGCACTAGCGCCACTTTGTCTACATGCCAGTCCATTGGTTCGGGCATCGGGCCTATGTGACCAAATATATGTGGGAAAAAAATTTAAACCCTACACGTCCAATTAAAGTTGGAGCGGAGGAATTAGGTCATACTGGGCTTCCCATTGCACACTCATATTCCCATGTGACCTTCCTTCGCTTACTCATGTCCCCTTCCTTATCCTACTACACGCGGCGATGAGTATTAATGGCAGCCCCGAGCGACATCTTCCTCATGCGTTAGAGGGGGCTCGAGCCCCACCCCCCCCCCCCTCCCGGGCGCCCCACCTCTAGTTTTTTAAGCTATGCTGGCACATACCGAAGAAAAGGGTTTGAAGATTTACTCATCCGGGTGCGTAGTTATGCGCCCCTAGAGCTTGAAGAACTCGAGGAACGTCACCTCATACAATCCTCACAACGGTTGTCGGTGCTCATGATTATGGGTATCCGATTAGTCACTTTAACCACGTCTAATTGCGCTAAGAATAGGATCAAGGTATCCCCTTAGGGCATCGCCACTCGAGCAAAACGCTAGGCGTGGAGGAGGGAGCGTCTCCCCCCCCCCCACGCAATTTTGGAAGGTGGCAAGGGGAAGAAGGCTTCGGCTGAGATAGGCCTCGGGCTAAGCTTCCGCCTCGCCCGAGCCTAACCACACTAGGCAAGGGCACCGGCCCGAGCCCCCATTTGCTTCCACTCGAAGGAATAGATGACCTCGGTACAACCCTCGCCGCGCGGCTTTGCTCTTGGATAAGCGGGGCAGACATTTATTGCGTCCCTAACGCACCCGCCGAATCATGTTGCGGCTCGACCGCTTGACTCGGGCGTGACGCCGACCGAGCCACGCTTTCTGCCCGACAACCGGGGCCGGAGTAGGCAAGCTAGTCTTACGCAATTTTCATCATCAACGACCCTTTGTTTTGGCTATTGGGCGTGACGACACCGAGTCGTCCCATCTAGGCCCCATGATTTCAGGTCTCGGCGGCGGCGAGTAAGGGCGACTTCGAGGGGACCGGGGTCTCATTTGTGCCGATCTTGGAAGGATGCCCCGAGCCTCGAATGTATGCCATGAAGTCAAAGCAACAAGGACGATGGTCCCATCCGTAAAGCGACCACACACGGTGCACCCTCGGGCGAGTCGGCCTCGGACGTACCTTATAGAATAAACAATACGCCCCTAATGTAACCTTGTGTCCTCCCCCTTCGACTATAAAGGGGCGGCAGGGGCCTTCCCAGGGGAAGGGGACAAGCGCACTCAAAAACCCTAGCCTTGTTCATTCTTCTCCATCCGGATATTAGCACCACGCTCAATCACCATACCGACAACGAGGCTTAGGGTCCCGGCTCCTCTCTCACCCGTTTGTAACCCCTACTACAAGCACCTTCCGTGCGCGGGATAATACAAGATAGGTGCACACCGCTTTGGGCGTAGGGCATCCGTGCACGAACGGGGATAAATCTCTTGTGTCCTTCTTGCACAACCATCCTGTCTGGGGAACACGCGGCACAAATCTCACTAGTCGGTCGTTTTGGAACCCACCCCCCCCCCCCCGGTTCTCAGAACACCGACAACGATTTGCAGATATCCAATGCGCCACTTTAATAGGCGTATGTCGAATTCGGAGGTGGCATCCTTCGTTGTGGCCTCTATGGCTACCTTGACATCGAGAATCGAGAATGGATGATTTTGTGCTTATTTTAGTTATTCCTCTCGAATTGAGACTCCACCGCCATGGTGGTCGTGGTGGTGGTGGTCATTACCCATCTATTTGGCGTTGTGGCATGGAGAGTGGTGGGGTGGGTGGTGGCCGTCGAGGGGCGGAGCGCCCGGTAGGGCAAGGGGGTTGAAGCCCACCATGGCTCTAATGTGTAGAAGGGGTTGAGGTCGGAGGTTGAAGGCGACCTTCGACTTGGACCGACCATCTAGTTTCAAAGTAGTATCTAATCTTGTTCTTTATAATTGAAGCCCGATAAGGCATAAACTCCCATGTGTCCCCTATAGCCCGCAATGACTCCCCGGCGGCCAGCAGCGCATACATGTTTTGTGTGTGTGGTACAATGTGCTTTGGCTCGCTTGTAACGCGTAAGCGAGGCCCGGCGGCTACATGCCTACTCCAACCTATCGCCTGGAAGCGTCGGCGGGGGCGAGCGGGGGTCGGGAGGGTCCACCGACCCCCCCGTGGCCCCGCATGTCATGCAATATCTTGACCGGTATCTTGTACATAGCGAGCGAGGCCGCAGGTTCGTTCGTTCCGTCCATCTCCCGGGCGGCGGGACTAGTCCCACACCGGAGGCCCGGCCCGGGACTCACGTAGGACAATTTGCTCTCAGAGTTCTTACGTACATCTCCCGCACGCCACGGCAAGATAGGCCCAGCCGCCCGGGACTCCAAAGAGTCACGCGATTCCATCGCCATCGCGGCTTTCGCGCGCCGCCACGCCATCGCCATATCGCGGACGCCGTCATCGCCATCGCGGCTCGCGGACGCCGCCACCGCCATCGCAAGGCTTCGCGGGACGCCGCCATCACCATCGGCATCGCAGCACCAAGTAGCGATTGGCGATCACGTGTTATTAGTTGAAGGTGATCCTGTTCACGGCATCTGCAGTCAGTTCATGAGTTTCGATTTTTAATATTAGTGCCGGCCATCTATTTAGTTTAAATAATAATTAGCGGTTGTATTCTATTTGAATAATTTATATTAAAATTTATCGTTGTTTTACCGAATTATAATATGGTTTACCGATTTGTATATAAAAAAATTATGCACCCCTGTGCTCAAAAGCTAGATTTGTCGGACATGGTCCCTAGTAGTGCTAGATATCGAGCCGGCTCCGCTCGTTAAGTAGTTCGGCTCGTTATGGCTTGTTATACAAACGAGCAAAAACTAAGCTTCGGTTCGCTCGTTAGCTCGAGGTAACTCGTCTGGCTTCTGAGCCAAAACTAAAAAAGATAGTACATAGAGATTATAACCGTAAAAGCAACAACAAACACATCACATGTATATTTAAGGTGAAATAAACAAAATACATATGAATGTTACAATGGAAAATATAGTACGATATCGTCCATAAACATGATTATCGGGTTGATGTTGATCGATTCCATTGATTCATAGATATGAAAACCACGTGAGTTAACTTGGTTCGTTATGGCTCACGAGCGGCTCGGACAAGCTAGCTCTAGGTGGCTCGTTATAAACCGAGCTCGACCTAAGCCGCCATTAACGAGCGGACCGAGCAAGCTAGCCAGCTACGAGTGGTTCGGTCCAGCCTTAGTCCTAGGCCCGCGTGTTTGTCGTGTTCCTGTGTTCCTCATTTCTTGCCGTGACGTTGCTGGAGTCCTGAGCCAGAATTCATTTTGGGCTCTCTACTCCGAATTTCCCCTAGTAGTAAACAAATAACAACGCAAACAAGAACAAGAAGCTGAAGGAACCACAAGCGAGCTGCTCACTCTTGTTCCGGAAAACAGACAGATGAGCAGCCATTAAGCCATTCCCTTCCCTCGGTACAGAGAGTAGAGAGGGACATTGAGGAAAGCGTTCTGCTAACTGCAGGCACCATGAACGGGGAGTCCACGTACGAATACGACGTGTGACCCCATCCATACCCAGCCAGATCAAATGATTCCGGCCAGAAGAAACCAGTCGATCGGGAACATGCGAGTTGGCAAAGTGTCAGCGTTTCGGCACCACAGGCTGCAGTTCTTCCTGCCAGCAATGAGACTGAATCGAGGAGGTTGCGTCGTTCCTTGGCTTCCGGAGCCACGAAAGCTCTGAAAATGCATAGCAGGTCACGGTGAACTCGGTTGCGTAGAGCGGCCGAGCAAGCGACCCTCCCTCCCGGAAAGGTCGTCGGATACAACATTTCTTTCCGATACCTAACGCTCACACGCTAGTACGCTACGTACGTGGCACACAACGCTCAAGTACTAGCACTCTGTATGTACGTATTCAACTGCAGGTCAGTGGCGGCACGCCGTACTTTTCACAACTGAACAGCTTTCCTTTCTAGCTTCAGTGCAGAGCCAAACATTGTACTTTCAGCAACGAGTTAGCGCTCGTTGCTTTGGCTTGGTCTTCGGCGTCCTGTGCATGTACGTGACACAGATGATTGCATTGCGTTGGCCTGATAACTGATAATAAAGTATGCTGATCCATATGCTAGTACTGTCAGTTGGCACTGGTTAATATATGCTACTAGTATCTTATTCTCACTTGCACTTGAGCTGCGGCACGCAAGCAGTCAACAGACACGCAAACAAGTCACTTCTCCCGGCGCACTTGTCTTTGACCAGCTTGCAAGCGACCTCTTGTTCCTTCAGTTTCTTATTATATACATTATCATCTCTGCAGGATTGCAGCTGGATACTTCTCCAAGAGAACCTCGTCTTGCCGTCTCCCAAGGAGAACGATGAATGATGAGGCCGGCAATGGAGAACAGAACAGCGATGATGGCGGTGCAGTGTAGATAAGAAGAGTGTCCGGGTTTTCTATATCTACCCTGATTTATGCATATTTGTCGCTGGTCATGTCATGAATAGTACTAATCAAACACTAAACGCTGACGGCGACGGTGGATGCCCAAGAGCTTTCCGTCTTTGTTGTTTGGTTGGCGCCATTTCCGTTTTCGTTTGACCAGGAAAATGACACTGCTGGAGATCACCATGCAGGCAAAACGCTGCAAGCGAGACACCGGCCATGATGCAACGATTTGTCGGCGAAATCATGGCTCTCGTGTCGACGTCACGTACGTACTCACGTCTTGCTTGAACGAATGCTTGGATTAGGTTGCTTACCAAGGTTTGAAATCGTACACATGTATATACTGTTTATTTATTTATATGCTTCCAACGGCTGTGACGAAAACGAAAGGAGCCGGGAGGGGAAATGCGAGAAGGAAATGCCACGAACCATGACTTAGGACATGTGGATCATTAGGACTTTACCTAACACTAGGCCAGGCGATGATGTGATGCCATCAAGTGCCAAGAATCTGGTCTCTACTGACTAGTGTGCAGATTAGGCCACCTGCACCTGCTGAAGCTGAAGGCCATTCACATGTACAACTGCAGAACTGGTATGAACCTTTTGTATTTATTTTTATTTAGCACTAGATTGAGTAACTTAGATTTTTGTATCTAATTAGCTCCCTCCTACAAATTGGAACATGAGTGCGGTGCTGAAATTAAGTACCTACATAGCTGGTGGTACTTGTTGATGGGCCGTGTAAAAAATCATCAAGTTACTATCATGCTGAAAATCACATCTAGTAAAACTAGCAAGACTCTTTTGTAACTACCATAACAGTACTGCCGTATTTGTAGGTTTATAATCGATCCTCGGCACGTCGGTAATGCAAGTCACCGTCGCTTTGATCCATCCACTTGAGGATCGTGATCCGTGGAGAATGGAGATGGATCTTCCACTTACCCCAGCCAGCCGTTGCTCATAAACAACAGAGAGATGGTGGCTGTCAAAACCGTAGATCTTTGTAACCAAAATCGGAGCCGGCCGGCTTACCGAGTATTGGCGGTCCCTGTCTTTACCACGACGACGACGCACTATCTTCTATCCCCTCCTTCCTCCGCCACGCCTCCTAGTTGTACGAGACGTTGCCTGGCCAACCCCCGTCGACATTGCTGGACGCCACGACCTGCATGCAACAGTCCATTCTTATCCCCTGTTCAACATCAGTAGAAGCCTAGAAGGAGTGGAAAAATAAAAGATGTTGAGCTCGAGCCACGGTTGTACTATGTCACTTATCTCACATCACGTAGGATCAGTTTTTTTTTTTTTTTTTTTTGTGAGGAAGGATCAGTGGAAGCTGGGGCCTGTCATTTTCAGAATTAAATAAACCATATCCAAAGATTTCCAAAATCACATTCGAATAGGCTAGGACAAATTCAGACAAACCAGTCAGTCGTGGTCTTGCTAGTATAGTACTACAGTACTACTGCACAGCACCACTTGCAGCAACAGTTTTGCTAGTACCCACCTCGCCCGGACAGACTGGTTCGGCGCTCCTCTGAATATTTCAAAAATCTCAGATTGGTTCAGGTCTACCGGGGCGTACACGCCGGCTCGTTCGCCGTCCTCCATCAGTTTCACCGAAGACCTCCCCCGACTCGGCCCTGGAACGCACGGCTGCGGGGCACGAGACGGCGTATCCCTGGAGGCAGATCGACGACGCACACGCCCCGGTGTGTGAGGTGTCGTTTCTTGGTTTGGCTGGGTCAAGGTGCTCCACGGGCGGTGTCACCATCCGCGTGTGCAGCCGCAGGACCGGGTGAAAAACGGGAAGAAACGCGGGTAACAAAAAACCTGGGCGGACACGGCAGTCGTGCTGGTTGGGCAACAGCTGCGCAGCCGGTCCCGGGAAGTGGCCGTTAGTGGTGGGCGCCTCGAGGCCGGCCGGGCCCGACGAATAGACCGGGCCTGGACACGTCGCCCTCTTTATCATCGTCATCACAGGCTACATTTCCTGCATGGTCGCGTGATCTTATTGGAGCTGGACGACACTAGGTTCGTTCGTTCTTTGCTGCTGTGGCAGCAGTATACAGTAGCTCCCAACAGAGATTTTGCATTTCTGCTTATTATGTTAGTATTATTCCAGAGGGTTGACCAGCCAGTAGAGTCCATACCACAGTGTTGTCTGTGAATCGATTCACACGCAGGTTTCTGCGAGTATGCATATAGGTCCAGTTCAAGTGCAGGTTTCAAGTGTAAGAAAAACATTGGAGATTGAGATTTGGAGAACGCAAAAAGGAAAAAAACTAAAATCAAGCAAGACAATGCCAAAATCACAAAAGCGAGTAACTTTGCCAAAGCTTTGCAAGGGTCCAACACGCAAAACAAGCGCCTACGTACCTACTTTTGCCCTCACTGCATCCGGGCCGCTCGTGACGCCACACCACACCAGTCCTCTCCGTCTCGTCTCCTCCTCTTGTCCTTGTCCGCTGGCCCGCCCGACCACTACCGGCGCCCGAGTCCAAGCCGCAACGTTCGGCCACGAGCACGATGCAGCAGCCTCAGCCTCAGCCGGCCGGCGCCGAGTGGGGAAACGGAGAATAATTCCGGCAACCACGAACCTTTCTTTCTTTATTACAGCTTCCGCTGCAGAATTCGGAGCCTAGAAGCACGCAATCACGCGTGCCAAGAACTGAACCCCAAAAGAAATCAGCGCGAAGAAATCAGAGCGAGTGCCTGATTTTTTTAGCGTCCAGCAGCCCTCGAACAAAGCCAGCCCCCACCACTTCTCTGCGGCCGCCGGCCGCCGTTGCGGTCTGGTCCATCGACCATCAGTTTGTTCCAAGTTTAGTCTCCCCACTTCACTCACAAATCACATGGCCGGCGCGGCGTCTCTCCCACGCCAATCTCGCTCATCATCAGGTCGCTCGCTTCCGTTCTTTAGCTGATTTCAGGCCGCGGTTCAGGCTTGAGTTAGCTGACGCCTCCGTCCGTCCACTTCTTCCCTTGCCCTTGGGCCTTGACCACTAGTAGTATTAAACTGTAGCATACGCCAACGTTGCCGTTCTCGGCCGGCCATTAATGGCGACGAGGAGTTACGCCGCCTCGCTCCTGTTTCTTTTTAGCTTGCATACGTAGGCAACAGGCAGCCGGGCATGGAAGGTAGCAACTGTAGCGCCCACGCGTTACCCAGAGAGTCCTCTCCAAAGCCATACAAACCGTCGTGTGTTAATGGAAAGTGACGAGAGTGTGTGTTGAGTGAGGAGTAAAAGGGGCCGCCTGCCGCTTTTCCCTTGACGCCTCGCCTCTCACTGCCTGCCCCTACACGTCCTTGTTCGTCTTCCTCTTCCCTTGCCCGTCCGCCCCTCCACCTCCCTCCCTGCTGGTTTTGGTTTGGTTGGGGGCTGTTGTTAGCGCACAAAAGCCGAGCGCTTTGTCTCATCCGTTGCCGTTCTAGTAAGCGGCAGCGTTGCGCCTCGGCTTGATGCTCCTCCGATCGGTCCTTCTCGTTCCCGTTGAGACTTGAGAGCGGCGGCTTAGTTTAGTTTAGGTCCTCTTCACCTAACCTTGTTTCTAGTTCCGGTTGGTTGGTCAGTCACCGGCTGCCTCTTGCTGGTTGGTTCAGTTCTTCTTGGTCTTGCTTGGACCCCAGGAGTATATAATCTCCTCTCCTGGCCGTCGTCTTCTGTTCTTGAGACCTCTTCGCATTGGTGGCCCTGCTGCTCCTTCAAGACGAGGCGAATTGCTCGGGATCATCTGCCGTCTGTGCTGGGAGGTTGGGAGGCAGTGCTTTTGCTTCACGCGAGGCCGTGGATGCTGCTCATCTTTGCGCCTGAGCACTGAGGTGAGGAATCTGATGCTTCCTCCTCCACTTCTCTTATCCTGCCTTTATTTGGCCAAAATGATGATGCATATTTTGCTTGACTTTTCAGCTTAAATTACTGTCGTGGTAGATTAAGGGTGTTTATTAATTCATGGTTTGCTTCTTGCTTTGACAAAGGAAAGGAGAGATGGATGCGACTTTCTTCTTGTTGTTTTTTTCCTCTCTTGTAGCTGTAGTAACCCATAAGTACATAGGCTTTCCTTTGCTGCCGTGTTAAAGGCAACAAAGTGATTTCCCGTTGAACCTGGCCGTTCTTTACGCCGGTGATGAATGCATTTATGGTCATGCTTTTCGGTTGGCCTTTACCACTCTTTTGCAGCGTGGACGCGGCTGCAACTTTTGATTTTAATGACACTTTTCTTTTATTATGTGATTGATGAAGAGTACTCATCTCTTCCATCCTCTATGTCTTTGGGGTTCAGAGGTCAGTAATCTGTGGCCTCTGGCTCTGAAGCATTGTTCATCTCTCATGCCCACTGTTCTGTACCTGCCCACTGTTCATCTCTAATGCTGCAGAGCAAAGATGCAGAGCACGAGCCCATGTCTCGAACTGTCCTCCCTAGTTCAGAATCTGTTTGCAAGTACCGGTGTCCATTTTACTGCTAGCCATTATCCATTGCTTTGATAGGAGACGCCAGTGAAATAGTAATCTAGCTGTTATCAGCCTTTCAGTTTAAGCAAACCAAGTACAGTTAGTACGGTAGTACTGGCCTGTCCTCGTTTGCCTTAGATGTGTTGTTGGTGAATAGAGTGTACGCCATGAATCATACTTACCAAGTTAGTTTTAGTGTGTGGTGTAACTGCCATTTATTTATATGGTGCCCTAGTACCTGAGAGAAATTAATGTGCTTAGGACTGAGTACAGAGGTTAGCTGCTTCCATTTGGAGGAAGAGTTTTTTATCTTGTGGTTAATGCTTGTCGATGTCAAGCATTTTTATGTGAGCACTTCTGCACCACTCCTGGGTATACCTACCTCCACTACTCTAGTTTTATTTTCAGCAGAGGATGTTCCATAAAAAATGGAGTAAATAGAAAACATCACATGGGCACTTCTCTGTCAGCTGTTAATCACTTGCAATATTTTTTTCTAATTTAATTGATCAACCATGAAATCATGCCACATGTTCCTTGGTCCCTTGTATGATCATGTTACATGTTCCTTGCTTCCTTGTATGATCTCCGTGGCAAATTCTGATCCTTGGTGCAGAACTTGTCTTAGGGGAATCTTATCTCTAATTTCAGCTAATTCTGATGTAGTCTGTCCCTGTCACCAGAAACAGCCATCCAGGATTTCTTCAATTTTAAAAGTACTCCTATATGGTAGCCGGTCACATTTGGTTCTCTTTGGGTTGATCTGTTATATGTTATCACTGTGCAGGTACTCGAAGACTTGTTTGGCTGTATTCTCCATACCTTTTACTTCTTGATAAGAGATGGAACTTGTATACATGGAAAGGAGAAATGGATTATACGACGAAGGTGCAATTCCAGAGTTCAGTGGAAGGGCTGAAGGGGATCAAGACCCGTCCACTGCTGTATCTGAGGTTCAGTCTGATTTGCATCACATATCTGATGAGAAGAAAAACAAGGGCTGCCAATCATGCCATAAGTCATTTTGTTCATGCAGTGGCAGCACACCCCATTCAGAATTGTTCCCTGCACATCCTGCCAAGATGATGATCTTGGAGTTTCTCATCAGAAGCCTCCGGCACCCAACAAGAACCCATAATGTCAATGATCTCGACGATATGATCACCGATGGAGTCAGCCAAGGGAGTGTAAATCTTGGTCCTTCCGAGAAAAAGATGCTGGATTCTTTGCATGCTCTTGTAAATGCAAAGACTAGACCGAAAAGCCCATCTCCATTCCTTGCAGGATCTAAACTGAGAAAAGTTCGGTCGAGATCCCACATTATATCACAGTCAGAAATACTGAAGCTCATATCTCCTGAGACATGGGAAACCTCCTCCCATGGGGCATCTCCAATGAACAAAGGGACAGCTGAGGTCAGCATCCATGAGAACAATTCGCCACTGTGCTCATCTATGAGCTCAAATCAGCCTGTTCTATCACAGTGCCCATCATCTCTTAGTGCAGGTCTTCTACAATGCATATGGAAGGATGGGCTCCCTCATTTTGAATTGTCACTGGACGATCCTGTTACAGTATACGCTGCAGACCCAATCAGGATGCAGGAAAAGGACAAAACCTTCGACTATGTCTACATGATCCATTCTGGAGAGCAAGGAAGAAAAAAGATTGGATGGGTCACTCAAGTAATGTGTCCAGACTTGTCGGCAAGATGGTGGTGTCAAGTTCTTTAGTTCTGAACCCAGACAAGTCAAGTCTTGTGGAAACTGAGTTTGTTCTGTATGGTTCTCCAGATGATTACCTTAGGCAGATGCGCAGTCCATATAGTGTGCCAAAAGGGAAGGGTCTTGTCAAGAGAGTGACAGAAATTATGAGAACTGGCAATGTTTCCTCCAGCCCGAAACATTCCTGGAAGTTCGGTAAATCTTCCTCTCATCAGTTCGACGACTTGACTGGAATACTTGAAGGTGAAATGATTAGTGCTACAGAATCAGGCCTGATGAATCTCAACACCGATGATCTGCCGACCAACCAAGAATTAGCAGCAATTGTGGTGAGGGAACAACAACACAAACGCCAGGAAGAGCCTGTTTTGGGTGGCTGGGGCCTGAAGTTCCTTGAGAAAGCAGGACTAAATCTTTCAGAAGGTAGTAAAGAAAGTGATGTTCAGAACAGTAATGGTGCCACACAATGTATAACTGTTGTTGTCCCTAGAGGTTACCATGGCGGCGTGGTATCAAAGAGCAGCCGACCATCAGGCCTCATCGAGAGATGGAGATCTGGAGGATGCTGTGATTGCGGTGGATGGGATCTTGGCTGCCCCATCAGAGTGCTTAACGGTGATGGTTGTGGCTCCTTACCTGAAGGAGAGTCACAGGACAGCAGATCAGTAGAGCTATCAGTCAAGGTAACTTTTATAAATTCCTTCAGATATCATAATTGCTGCTAGGCCATTTTTGGTTTGTTTGAGTAGTTCAGGTTTTTAATGTACAAGGATGGTTTCAGATTCTGATCTTTACACCATTACTTTTCAGGGTGCAAAGAATGAAACTATGTTAAAGCTTGTGAATATCACGGAGGACCTGTATATCCTCTACTTCAACTCAAGTATTTCACCATTGCAATGCTTCTCAACAGGGATAGCGATTGTGCACAGCCAAGCACCACAGCTGTGCCCCACACTGTGAATTGTGCACAGCCAGGCACCACAGCTTTGCCCCCCAAACTGCGAATTGCAAAGCTTTGGTGTAGCTGTACATAGCTTGGTGAAGCGCTATGTAGATATAGATAGTAGAATGGGAACATTTCTTGTCATCTTTTACTTAGTATAATTTTGAGAGAGAAAATTGCAGGCTGTTGTTTTCAGCCTGTTGTTAAATTACCAAATTCGTTGGTTTGGCCGATTGAGCGAAAGCTCAGAAAAATGAACTTATCATGTTTCGTCTACAGCTATGATTTCTACAAATCCCTTAATTGGCTTGACGTTGGGCAAACTCAAGTAGACCCTAAATATCTGCAAATCTCACTTTAAATACACATTAATATTAAAAGATACTATATTCTCTAAATATTTAACAATGGAAATTATTATCTTCATATCATAATAAATCTCCCTATATAATGTTCCATAGAACTTGGTAAAAAAATGACATCACGATGTGCAGTTATTCTAGGACAGTTTAAAACCTGATAGGAACGTTTCACATAAAAATCAGCAGACATCAGGATGGGATAAAAACGAAAGCAATAACTAGGTAACAATTTTACTTATTTATTGAACAAATGCAACTATTACGTCTTTTTGGGAAAAACGACGCAGCTGACTGTGTAAGCCAGCGACAAAAAAATCCAGCACATGATCATACAGGTGAGTTAGAAGTTAGAATCATAACCATTAAACAAGGGTTCAAAGGATCGTTAAATCAATGATAACATCAAAATACAATTCCCAATCACATAAAAATATATAATTGAAGCATATCATTAAAAATGGAATACAGCAAACTTTAAGGCAACCACATTGTTATATAGATCCACATGGTAGACAAATTTCTGTTCACTACAAAATTGAGTGACCAAACAAAAAAGAGCCATCAAGTCCAATAGCACTCTTGCAACAGAAACTGAGATGATCATACAGAAGTCTAAACACATTCAACAAGCTCTCAGACAATGGCATTCGCTGCGCTTAGCAATCCTAGGCCAAAGGTCAGCGCACTCCTTGCCGATAGGTCCAGTGATGGCAGATCCTGCAAGAGAGGCAATTCTTAGTTCACACATGCCATGACAAACAGCATTAGGCTGATGTGATGGGATGAGTTACAGTTGGCAGTTCATACCTTTCATCTCACCCTTGGGATTCACAATCACTCCGGCATTATCTGCAAATGAAATGCACCAACAAAGATCAGTTGACCAATTAATAACAACACAGAATAGACAGTACAAATCACTATAACAAAAAAAAAAAAAAGCATTACAAAGAATCAAAACTTCTAAAAACAAGGAAACATCATTATAGGAATGAAGAAAATATATGTCTCATGGCCAATCCCAAAGTTTCAATGCAGCGATGCCACTACCCAAGGCAATGGAATATGAGACCATTTTCAAATGGAGGAAAACTCTCAAAGACAAAATCCTTGAAAGCAAACCTCTACAGATGAAAATTTAATTTCTGACGTTTGCTTTGGAATATACAAACATGTAATGTTCGCTCCAAAAAGAAAAGCTGAAGAGCCTCGGAGCCCTTCCATTAGTAAGCAGGGTTTTGGTATTCCCAACTTAACAACTCAGTAAACCTAGCTGGGTCAATTAACAAGCATCAAAACAGAAATGTAAATGCAATGAATAAAAGACAAGAAAGTGCAGAATTGTCTGCCTCATGGCCAGTCCCAAAGTTTCATTGCAGCGACGCGCCGCTACCAAGGGCAATGGAATATGAGGCCGCCTTCAGATGGAGAATTCCAAGGGAACATCTCAACAACCAAAGGGCTTAATATATGACGTTTGCTTGGGAATATACAAACATGTGTTGTTTGCTCCACAATAAGGCTGAAGGACATGGAGGTCCAACCGTCAATAAGAAAATCAATGTTCAGCATGGATGAAATGTTCTCTTAACCCCGTATTATTATATAAACTATACATGCATCATCCTTTTCAACAATTATACATGTGCAGGTATCTAAAATATAACAAGGTCATGGGAACCGGTAAATATTCAGAATACCAAAGCAATTCAGGGAGCAACTGGGTACCAATTCAGGAGCAATTGGGTACCATAATACAAAAACATGTACCAAAGTAAACACAACACTGCATCGTTAAACTAAGATGTATTTAATATTTAATAAAATATGAGCCTCATGGCCAGTCCCAAATTTTCATGGCAGCGACGCCGCTACACAAGGCAATGGAATATGAGGCTGCCCTATGACGGATAATATCCATGAAAGATTAAACTTTCAATGGAAATCCTCAACATCAGAAGGCTTAATCTATGACGTTTGCTTTGGAATATGCAGACACTATTGACTTCTGCTCCAGCAAAGCTAGAGAGCCTCACGGCGCTCCCGTCAATGAAACAGAATTTCACCTCTAAAGTAGATAATAAGCGTGCATCAAAAAAGACTATCGTCGAAAGTAAAATTGAACGCCAATATAAGCAGATCCACAACACTTTGATCTATGTAGTTACTGGTGAGAATGTACAGGGATGCTACCTTCGAAGTACATGTAGACACCGTCCTTGCGGCGCCACGGCTTGCGCTGGCGGACGATGACGGCGGGCATCACCTTCTTCCTGAGGTCGGGCTTTCCCTTCTTGACGGTGGCCATGACCATGTCGCCGACGCAGGCGGACGGGAGGCGGTTGAGGCGGCCCTTGATGCCCTTGACGGAGATGATGTAGAGGTTCTTGGCGCCGGTGTTGTCAGCGCAGTTCACCGTCGCCGCCACTGGCAGACCCAGCGACATGCGGAACTTGTTCCCCGCCGTACCTCCCCTCCCTGGATCGCATCACGAGACAACACGCCAAGCGAGAACCCCATTAGAAACGCGAGATCGCAACAGGATGGATGGTCAATCGACGAGGAAATGGGCGAATCCAGCTAGGGGAAAAGAAAAGGAGGCAGCGGCTTACCTCGCTTCGACATGGCGGCGGCTGGTGTTGGACCCGATCAGTAGGGTTCCGCCTGGCTCGCTGATTATATAGGGCTTGCGGACTAGGGTTTTGGATGCGTGGAAAGACGAACCTGCCCTCCAGGCCGTTAGGGCACTGGTTTTGCTGTGGGAGGGTCACTAGGTCATTGCGCGCAAGGTTTCTGGACGCCGCGGGCCGTGGGTTTCTAACGGGCTTGGCTAGGAAGAAGAGAAAAAAACACGGAGCCCATCTGATGAAGATTTAACGGGCCGCATACTGTTAAGGCCGTATGAATATAGGAGCCGACAACCGGCTTGTGATTTTTCTTCTTCTTTTTATAGGGATGCAAATTTTGAGTTGGACGCCTTCTACATTAACGGGGGCGTTTGGTTTGTACTCCTCATTCTCTCACTTTTTTTTCTGTTTGGTTCTGGAATGAAATTACTTGGTCCATCACCATCAAATTCCTCGCAAGCTAATAAAATTAGAGTATCGGAATAGAGTGAAGAAGAATTCTTCGGGATACGGGCCGGCACCGCCATAGTTCAATTGCACTCCTACACGCCGTGATCAGCCGTTGGGGGGGGGGGGTGCCGGAAGACAACGTCGTTACGGTGCTTCCACAGCTCCCAACAGAAGAATCAGAGTGCCCACAGGAAGCAAAACTCGTTTTCCTTGCAGAGATGGTATCAGCTTAGCAGCGGAAATGGTGTTGATAGAGTGCTATACTGGAGACAAATTGCAATGAGGTGGCCGGTTTACTCATGAAGGGGCTGCCCAATGTTCATCCTTGCACTTTACCGTCGATGAGACTATGAAGCCCATGAGCTTGCACAAAAGTGGTAAGACAAAATAGGCACATGGCTTTGTGACATTTTAAAGTGGCACTGTAGCATATTATTTCTTAGGATGGTATAAACTGTATTCATTTTGAGTAATATAAAGCTCTCTTTTCTCAAGAAAAAAAAGTCAGTCCAATGGCATGACGGTCAGGTGGGGGCGCTACCCACCGGGGTTCAAATCACAGTACTCGCACCTTTTCCCCGGGATTTTTTCGGTATTTCGGCGTTATGCATTAAGTGGTAGCGGCGTTCCGTCGGCGACAGCGCGCTATGGTGACGAGAATCTCCAGATCCGTCGGTACGCCCGGTTCTTGGAGGTGTTCATATGGGCAAGGTTTGCGTGTACGTGTGTTCATAGGGGAGTGTGCGTGCGTATTGTAGCGTCTGCGTTATCTTGTGTAATTCAAAAAAAAAAAAAAAAAGTCAAATCAAAGAGGTAGAGAAAAGAGAAAAAAAAAAAAAAAACATAAATGGGACGTTGGGCACTTGATGCATTTTCTCCATACTCCACAACTGGGCCTTGAGAACAGAAACAAGCCCACACATACGTTGGATTTCAGATGTAGACATCCGATCCCAGCTTAGCTTGCTTGAAAGGCTGAATTTGAGTGTCTGAAGCTAAGATGCTTGTCTGGCGGAGGAAATGACTGGGAGGAGAGCATGAAACAAACATCAGCAGCAGCTGATACCGTGGTACAGACTGAACTGTAGGGATTTGACGAACACGTGACTAATGAAACTCTGCTATTTAGCCCTTCGTAGGCGACGACGGATACGCGGCCCAAGTTGGCCTGTCCAAGTTTGTACGTGATTTTTGTGGCCCGTAACGGTAACCCATAGAAAGCCAAAATGTAGTGGTGACGACTGAAGTCTTGCACAGTAACCACAGTGACACTCTTCTTATAACAGACAAAAATTCCCAAAATGTAAAAATTGCACCAGCCGGGAATCGAACCCGGGTCTGTACCGTGGCAGGGTACTATTCTACCACTAGACCACTGGTGCTCTCATGTCCTCAAGTTTCTCAAAGCACTACAAATAACTATGCAAACTAATAGTCTGTTAACCCCATATGATTTTGACCCAACCTGTTCACAGGATCAGAACAACGACTATGAAAAGTAGAGTGCGGGTGTGAATGCATATCCCAGTTGTGTGGTCGCTCCCGCTTAGATAGCATAGCTAGCTTCGATCGGGTGCTGTCTTCAGATCGCAGTCTTCGATCGGTGACACGAACTAGCCAGCTTTCCCTTGGCGCCACACCACACTACTAGTACTCAACACACTGGCCTCTGCTCAAGCTACGGTACCACCCAGCGCCGAACGAAAGCTGCTTCCTGCTGGAAGAGTAGTGCAGGTGCCGGTGTTGCTAGATCAACAGGCAGCCAAAGTGCCGAACAGCGACGGTTTGGACTGCATAGTACATGTCCAAGCAGGTCAGGTTTTATTGTCACCTCACTCTCACGCCCTCAAGGCATCGTGGTGTGAACACACGGGGCGATGTTTTTCCAACACGTCACTGCCATGTAGATGTAGGATACGATCGAGTTTGTTTCCGCTCTACATACTACTACTAGTCTACTAGTCGCGGCTGGTTGGACCGCGGCGCCGGCGACTTCAGACAGCTACGTCTATTGGACGCATCGATCGATCTTTTCTTGCGCCGGTATACCGGTGGCCATATAGAATTACAATTGGTGCGCGTGGCTGATGCCGCTGATGCATGCACGCTAGAAAATACCGAGTACTACACAGGAAAAGGACGAGCTAGGGAGGGAGCGAGGCAGCAAACCAAGCATATTTAACAGCCGCATGCAGACGCATGGCCTCGGGGATGATGTGTCCACCGTCACTCCTCGTTTGTTCAGTTGTTAAAGTTAGAAATTAAAACCACCTAGATATAGACTACATTGATTCGTAGCGTAAGCGATAGTTTTGTAAGACCCCTTCGAATAATTATTGCCGAAACGACAAATGGATATATTACGAACTACGAGGCAATCCTCTAGCTAAACCTACGTAAGAAACGTAAACAGAGACCACGTCTACATTTTTTTATGGAAGTATTCAGTTTTGTTTTATGGCGTAGTTTGGTTTGCTAAACAATTGAATTGCTTATTTTATTTAGGTATCTTACATGCATGTAGATCGGATCTAACAGGCCATTAGATGTGAGCCATTTTAGCCCAGTGATTGGTAAGACTACCGGCGGGTTAAACACTTAAACCCTATTTGTCAAGCTACTAGTTTTTACCAGCCGATTTGTTCAACTAGCCTAATATTAGATTTGTTTGACTATGTATTAGCGTGTTTGGTTTGACAACAACTATAGGATGACAGGATGGATGGTTGTCCCTCTTTTTGTTGGAATACAACAATTCCATTTTGAATATTTGATAAATATGGGACATAATCATGGTAAAAAGCCTAAAAGGACCAGATGAGATTAAGTTGGATGATGGAGTTCATTTTCGTTGTCGATTGTAGGGACTATTTGTTGTCAGCCTCTAGGGCGCCTCTAGTTTCCTCTTGCTCCTGTGTGCACCCATAGTCTCTGTGGCGCCTTTGTCCGGCACCCCCAACCGAGGTTGTTGTGCCCCTACACCTATGGCTTCCGCGCTTGTCCCACCCTTGCGGTCGGTTCCCGCCCTTGCTGCCGCCTTTTGCACCAATCGGGTTCATATACACCCCAACTTTGCCTGCATGAAGCGAGGAATCGCGATCGAATTGTCTCATCACTTGTATATTTCATCTCGGGCGCTGTTTGATACAATTTTTTGTTTTGGATCACTTAAAAGGCACGTTTTTCATTACCTGTTTGACACAACTTATATGAAAGCGCCGTAGTAGTAACCTTTGTACAAGTAAAGTACTCCCTCCATCCCCATTTAATTGTTGTTCCTTGTCCCATAATACTTGTCGTTCCCTATTGTTCCTAGGCGTTTCATGCAGCAGACCGAACAGAGCACCACATGCAGCCACGAGGAGCCATGTTCGGTGAGTTCTCATAGGGACATCGGGGTCTTTTTACTTCACGTGTGAAAGCGACATGTAAAGCGGGGACGGAGGGAGTAAAAAGCAGCCGTTAAAATAAGCTAGTTTGATCTAGCATCTGTTTCTTAAGTACAAAATGAGATAAAGGGGAATAATTAAGTGCAGCCGAATCTTTTCAGGGTGTGGTTTGGACAAGAACCAAGAAAGTGCCGATGGAAGATCTCAAGAATGCTCAGGAGATGGATTCCGTTGTACAAGGCGGAGGTGGGGGAGCAAATGGAGAGAATTGTGCAACAGCTAGAGGCAAAAGCTTGCTTGCTTCTAAACTGCTGTGGCCGATGGAGACAACCAGTTCGTCATCATAGTCGGCTCGATCGGGTGCTCTGCATTTGGCCTTGGACACTCAATTCAGCTTAGCATGACTACCAACTAAATCTTTCGGAATGTTAAGTTGTTTTTGAGTCTTGAGACTTGTTTAAATTGACAGGCGCGCCGTTACGCTGTGTTGTACACCATGGATGCTTTTGGTAATGCAAAAGAGTGGGAAACCCTTTTATCTAAAAAAAATTAAGTGCAGCCAAAATAAGCTGAAAAAAAAAAACCCAGCGTTTGGCTGTTGTTTACTAGTCGATCTTGGGGATCTGGACAAGTTTCGCGCGGCATCAAATATCTTTCCAAAGCCGACCACTCAACGAGCGTCGTCGACTACCGGCGGCCGGTGGTCTCGCGAGTGCGCCGACGGATTTTTAGGTCGGATTTGTATTACTATTACTAGACTTCGTGTGGGTGGCCGCCGATCTCCCTCGTGCACAGGCGGCGCCGGTCCCCCGTGGCCACCAGCCACCCACCACGTACGTCCGAGAGCAAAGCGCCGATCACGCCGATCACGGTCGTTTCCGCGCGCGGACAACGGAGGCGACCGCACGGGCATGGCGACTTGCATTGTGAATTTGTGAGGGCGGCCGCTACATCTGGACTGCGAAGCCGGAAAGCCCTGCCACATCTGGCTCCTCCGATCAGGTTTTTTTTGGATCCGATAGATGAATCGTACGTGGCGGCGTGTCCTGGAAGGCTGGAACCAAACCACGTCGCCCATGAACGTGGCGCCACACGGCCGGATGGAGGATGCATTGCATCCGTTGGTGGTAGCGAACAGGAGTACCATGTCGATCTCTACATTGTCTTTCCTTATGTTAGAGTAATAGACAGTCATCAAATGGCTTCGGAGAAAACGATCGAGGTACAGTACTAGAAGTCTAGAACTAAGCCTTTTTTTTTTTTCCTATGAAGTACTAGAACTAAACCTTGTCTTACCCGTCGCGAGAATCATATGAGACGCTGACGCACGCGTGAAGTCATAATATCCCACGGACGCTCGCCAACTGCACCCACAGACAACACAGCACTAGTACGCCAGTACCAGCGTACCGAACGCCGTGGTTGTGGTTGGGAAGGAAAAATCAGTAACAACAGTCCTCATCTCACCTGCATGCTGTCGATTCACGCCAGGTGTGGTTTATGTACAGTTTCTTTTTTTGTTTTTGTTTTTTGGTGTATGTGTGTTTCAACTCGGTGACCGGCACTGCTTCCATCTCCATCGTCACCAGAATCTACGATCCTCCTCACTGACGGTACCGCGCCGCGCGTGACTGCAGAAGAAGCTGCAGGTCGCGCCGGTGCCCCGTGAAACTTGTCCAGATCCCCACACCGACTAGTAAACGTGGTGGGGACGCCTGGCAAGCGACGTGCAGGTGCAGCGTATGTATTACCAACATTTGCCTTGGCGTCTATAAATGTAGCAGGTCCCCGGCCGGCCGGGACCGGCATTGAGTTCGGGGTCGGGACACGGCGGGTGAGACTGAGAGAGTGACCCAGCAGCGAAGCTACCACGATGGGTGCCGGCGCCATGGGTGCCGGCGCCAGGGACGAGGAGGATGCTGCTGCCAGCGGCCATGGTTCGGCGTCGGCGACTGGGAGCTTGGCCACGGAGAAGCCGCCGCCGCAGCAGCAGGGCGGCGCGGAGTTGTACGCGCAGGACGGGTCGGTGGACCTTCGCGGCAACCCCGTGCTCCGCTCCAAGCGCGGCGGCTGGACCGCCTGCTCCTTCATCGTCGTGTACGAGCTGTTCGAGCGGATGGCATACTACGGGATCGCGTCCAACCTCTTCATCTACCTGACGGGAAGCTCCACCAGGGCACCGTGGAGGCCTCCAACAACGTCACCAACTGGTCCGGCACCGTCTTCCTCACCCCGCTCCTCGGTGCCTACGTCGCCGACGCCTACCTCGGCCGATACTGGACCTTCGTCCTCGGCTCCGCCATCTACTTCCTGGTACGCACGCACTCCTGAACCTGTCCTGCTCGCCGTCGTTGCTATAAGTACTAGTAGCTACTAGCTGTAAACTCATCAGCTGTTGCCTGGGATGCATGCCGATGTCGTCCTGTTGGTTGCGTTACCAAAAGCCTTGCGCTCATATATCCATCCAGCAAATTGAGCATACCATATTACACAGGTCTCGACTCTCGCCAGCAAATTGACAAACGTTTGGTTGTCTTGCTTGCTAGTTGCTACCTCGTTTTCCGGGCTGCCCTTTATGTTACACAGGATTCCTCTCGCCAGCAGGAATGGGCCAAAAACGCTCTATCCCATGCTGGCAAGCCTCATCTTGACTGATGATAGAAGAGCCGAGTAATGGCTCCACCACGGGGCCGTGCGGCTTGTTTCAGTTTATTCTCTTATACAATATTATTGAAATAATTAAAATTCCAGCGATCAACAGAACAGTTTGGACGGTGACTGTTTTGGTTGGCGGCCTCAATAAAAATAATAGAACTGTGAGACTGTTATTCTTTTCAGAAGAAATTAGTAAAAAATAGAACAAGAAGGCAGTATTATACCATATAGGCGCCTAAGACAAACTTCATAGGAAGAGCTGCGGTCCTATGATTGCAAGCAGGCAGTGTACTGATCGATTGTCCTTTTGCCCTTTAATATAAGTCCCCAAAATGGAACTATACAATATGGAAGTAGAAAATGTTGCAAGAGAAGGGACCCGATCTGTGAAATTATAATAGTAGCAACTAGCTAGCAGCAGCATCGTCGGTGACGTGAGGCCATCATCGTGCTCATCAGGAGGGATGGCCTGGCTTGCAATAACCATATAGGACAGCAATCCACAGACGATGGATCGACGACGATGTCTCTCCGTCCCTCTTCTTTTGTCCCCAAATCCAACAGCCACGACGTCATCATATATAGCGCCGTATACATACAACTATGCTATCCTCTTCCTGTGACTTGGCTGGATGCCATAGATTCAGTTCAGCCAACCAGGCACCTTCCGTCATCCTGCATGCAGGTCCGACGAACATGATGAGGCTAGCTTTGGACCGACAGATCGCAAAGCAAGCGGACTCTCGTATTCCAAGCAAAAGCTGATATATCCGTGGATCCTTTTTGACTCTTTGCATGATTGCATAGCATAGCTCATGCATGGACCGAGCTAGCTTGAGACTAGAAGACTCTGACAGGTGATAGCTCATCTAGCCTCTTGCCACATCCATTTCATGATAAGCTCAGTCATTAAAACGCAGATCACACTGTAGTGTACAGTAACTGTGTAACGTACCCTTCTCTACTAGTAAAGCTTATATCTGATTCCACAGTGATATATTAGCACTGTACATGAAAGGGTTTAAGACAGCAACAGCAAGCATGCTGAGTAGTCTAATAAGTGTACGCGATGAAATGTTACAGTCAATGCACGAGCGATCAAGCGTGAGCGGTCAGCTTCTTGCTTTCTGTATCTATCAATCGTAGTGGCGGGCGAGCATCGACATTGTCAGTCATTCGGAATTTTTGGAGTCTGTAACCAAAGATCGATCTCGCTGGACGGGTCAGTACGGTACAGCAACGATGGCAACATCACACGAAAAAAGACACTGCGTCTTGTAGCCTACTGAAGAGCTGAGGGAGGTTAGAGATAGCTATCAGCTTAAGTCCAACCTAGATTACCTTTGGGTGCCAATGAATTCATGATAACGACTGCCTTTCTCTGAAATCGATCTTGCTAGGAGTAGCTAGGACTGTGTGTAGTGTGGCCCAAGCTGAGCTTTTTTTTTTTTTTCATATCCCTATCTGGTTTTAAAAGGTAGGTCGTTTGGAACAGTGACAGCTCGACTTTTTATTTTTCTTATAACGCGCTTGTCGTTGAATTTTATATTTTATAAAATATTTTCCTTGAAAATCTAGGACCTTGTTCAGCAACCTCATGAGCCATGCCGTCCTCACTGGAATATGGCAAAATCCACGCAGTACTTTAATTAACAAGCAAACTTCGTAGCGTCAATAATTTTCCAAAATTTGTCTTCCAAATATATTTTGACCTGAAATGTTAAGCTAAAAGTGGAGCGGAATGGAACAATTACAATGTAGTGTATGTAACACAGGGGATGGTGTTGTTGGTGCTGGCCGTCTCCGTCCCGGCGCTGAAACCGCCGTCGGCGGCGAAGGCCTCGGCGCTGCAGCTTGGGGTCTACTTCGGCGGGCTCTACATCGTAGCCTTCGGCAATGGCGGCACCAAGCCCAACATCTCCACCATCGGGGCCGACCAGTTCGACGACTTCGACCCGCGGGAGAAGATGCACAAGCTCTCCTTCTTCAACTGGTGGATGTTCACCATCTTCCTGGGCATCCTCTTCTCCTCCACCGTCCTCGTCTACCTGCAGGACAACGTCAGCTGGTCCATCGGCTACGGCATCCCCACGCTGGGCCTCATGGTCTCCATCTCCATCTTCCTCGCCGGCACCAAGCTGTACCGCCACAAGGTGCCGCAGGGCAGCGCCTTCACGAGCATGGGCAGGGTGTTCGCCGCCGCGCTCTGGAAATGGAGCGTCCCCGTCCCGGCCGACGCCAAGGAGCTGCACGAGCTGGACCTCGAGGAGTACACGAGCAAGCGCCGGTTCAGGATGGACTCCACCAACGCCATGAGGTTCCTCAACAAGGCCGCCGTGCCAGTCAGGGGCAAGGACGACGGGGGATCGACGTGGAGCCTGTGCACGGTGACCCAGGTGGAGGAGACGAAGCAGATCCTGAAGCTGATGCCCCTCCTGGTGGCCATGTTCGTGCCGTGCACGCTGATCGCGCAGACCAACACCCTGTTCGTGAAGCAGGGCACGACCATGGACCGGCACATGGGCCCGCACTTCGAGATCCCGCCGGCGAGCCTGGGCGCGTTCGTGACGCTGACCATGCTCGTGTCCCTCGTGGTGTACGACCGGGTGTTCGTGAAGGCCGTCCGGCGGTGCACCGGGAACCCGCGCGGGATCACTCTCCTGACGCGGATGGGGATCGGCATGCTGCTGCAGGTGGTGACCATGGCGGTGGCGTCGGTGATCGAGAGCCGGCGGCTGGCCTACGCCAGGAGCCACGGGCTGGACGCGACAGGGGGGCAGCTGGGTCTCACCATCTTCGTGCTGCTGCCGCAGTTCGTGCTGTTCGGCCTCGCCGACGCGTTCCTGGTGGTGGGCAAGCTCGAGTTCTTCTACGACCAGGCGCCGGAGGGCATGAAGAGCCTGGGCACCGCCATGTCCCTCACGGCGTACGGCATCGGAAACATCCTCAGCAGCTTCCTGCTGTCCACGGTGACGCGCATCACGGGGGAGCGCGGCAACGCCTGGGTCAAAAACAACCTCAACGCCTCCAACCTCGACTACTACTACGCCTTCCTCACCGTGCTCGGCGGCGTCAACTTCCTCGTCTTCCTCGCGCTCAGCACCAGGTACAGGTACAAGGCCCAGTCCACCGACACCATCGACATTGTCATCGGCCTCGAGACCGAGAAAGCCAAGCTTCAGGCCGAGCCACTGGGCTGACGAACAAGACCCATGCATACATGTCGACGTGTCTTGTGCACACCTTCCTTCCTCGTAAAAAGCACAGGATTTACACACATAAGTAGTGTTTGTGTGATGGCATCGGATCGGCCAGAAGCCCTGACGAAGCCCGCCACATCACAGGAAAAATGACGATAAGGAAAAACACCAAAAAGTCCTCTCTATCATCAACAAGACATAGGATTCTTCTTGCAGAAAGGAGTGAAATATGCAGTCAGTGGGCACTGCTGTACTAATTGTGAACAAACATGGCAAACACAAATACATGTGTTTCTTATAAGGTTTCAATCGTTCGTTCACACAAAAAGTAGAGATCTGTGTCTTTTCTGAAATACGACAAAGTTTTGATTAGAAGCAAAAATTATTTTTATTAAAATATGGATTAGTCAATGATACAACTAATTGTTTTGTGAACCGAAGTGAAATTCAGGATAGATTATTGTCTAATGAAATCTACACAAATGTATTTATATAATATAATTCCTGATGAGGAGTGTCGTGTGAAAAAAATAAAGAGATGTCGCACGTCATAATTATTGGCGGACAGATCAATCCTTGACACATCGAAAAAAGCTATAAAGATTGATATTGAGTCAGACAAACATATGGGTAGTATGAAAAGCTATAAAGATTGACACATCTAATAATTATGCCCTATGCAAACGAAGGAAAAATATGCCAAGGTATAATTTAATTTGATGCAGGTTTAATAGGACATTGTTATTTGTTATCAACATTAACTTATATTACGAATATGACCGTCATCACAAAATAAATCATAAAAGCACAAAACATAAATAGATATGTGTTTTTTCTTGTTACAACACACGAGCAAATTTGCTAGTAACCCCAATATACCAATACACAGGTATATTTGTTTTTTTTAATTTTAATAAATAATAAATAACTTAATATGCCATAGAACAAGGCAAAAATATTATGACTTGAAACATATTAAACAATTAGAGTTCAACAAATCAACAAGCCACAAACAGTGACACAAAATTAACTCAAGTTCAACATTTGTTTTTGAAATGGTCATCAGGAGCTCTACCGAACTTGTACAAGGGAAACAAGCACTGTACAAAAAATTTTACAAGCAAGAGCAAAAAAAACAGCTCAAGGAAACAAAACTAGGCCACAAGCAAGGGAGGTAGGAAGTTCAATATTACCACAAGACCAACTATGAATGCTCAACATAAGATAAATATGGAATTGTTTTGTCCAAACTATCTCTTTAGTCTCTGTGTTTAAGAAGTAAAGAAGTTTCTCTTCATTCGTGTTCACATATCATATGTTTTTTAGTTTTTTTTTTTTAATAATTCCAGATATGCGGAACTATCAGGGCACATTGGCATATTGAGAAGTTACCAGATACGGGTATGATACCATTCACCTCATCGATCAATGCAGTTCACAAAAGTTCGTCAGCGATTCCAATCCTTCAAAGTCCAAAGTCTTCTCATCAGTAGTTATCTCCGGCGAGGCACGGATAGGATAGGGACTACTAGTAGCAGTGGTATTGAAAGCAGATCAGTGAGCTGAGGATAATCACAGGCTCTGCAAGTAGCTCCAGTCGCCTGGGTTGAATTTTGATGAGGCTGAGACTGAGAGCCAATATAATTGCGTAGTTGGACTGAAGAAAATACGGACAAGAGTGCATCGACAAAGACCGTCGATGTCACCGGGCACAAGCACCAAAACTCCCCGAAAAATCGGCTGATTCGAGCATTGAAGCAGACGATGCTATCCCCTGTCGCGATCCATGATTGAAAGCCATGGTTTCTGAAAGCTCATAGAGAAGACAACAGACGAAAAAGAAACCATCCATACATTACTGAATCGGCCTGTAAAAGATTTAATCGACCATCTCCGTACTTCACTAAGAGCCATTTCTAGGTCTTTGATGTAACTCCCAGTTAAAGGCCAGCTAAATATCCACCACTGCTTATCACCAGTTCGGCAATCATTGCAAAATGCACTTCCTTGCGCCAAAAAGGACAGCCGGAGTCTGTTGGAATGAACTTATGTATGCATGATTGTTACTGTTCTGTGTAAAGCCGAACAGGAATATGAGACAGCTCTTGCCCACATGATACAAGAATCCACCTGTGCAAGATGTATTTACATGATTGAGAGCATATGCATGTATCAAATATTCATCATCCGAGTGGCTAGAGTCACTGCAAATTATGGAAAAGATAAAAAGCATAGTTAGAAAGAGAAGATATTAAAATAATTTTTCAAAGTAGTGGAGGTAGCTTCAAGGAGGCTCTCTTGAAACTCAAGCATAAACAGAATCAAGGACGGCAATTGGTATAAGCATGGAAACTTTTAAAGCAGTAGCAATTGACAAATATATCTGATTTGTTACAAACATAGTCAACTTGAAGGCTTAATGACATCACACTCATGCCCGACCCCTAAGGAGAACATTTTTTCTCAATTAAAAATAATATTCATAATACCTAATATGGTTTTGAGTATAAAATGAATAATACTATACACAACAGAGAGAAATTATTAGTTTTTAGGAAACTATAATATCCTCAGTTGGAGAACATATTTGTTGAGAAAAAGTGCAAAAGTTGGAAGATAACAGAAGGAAATTAATACTTTTTGCAAAAAGGTAAGTACAATATGCTCAGTTTGAAAAATATAAAACTGCAAAAGAGGCCCCCACAGAGATCATTGTTGATTGCATTACATCATGACTAATTAATAATAACAAAAGAATTCAATGAATCTCCAAAAATCTACAAAGACAATAAAAGAATCAGCTAATGTTACAGAGCTGTTACTTAGCTGGTTCCCAAGAATTAAAAGGTGCAAGAAATGTGATGTAGTAAAAACAGAACATGCACGTTAACAAGGACAAACTGCAATAGCTTTTGTCAGAACAGGACATGAGGAAATGATACTCATCTAATCAGTGCCCTACAAAAGCTACAAGCCTACAACTGCATAGATAATAACACTAGAAAATGTTCTGTTGGTTATGCTTAGCATGCATGTTCATAGCACCAAACCTCTAAGATTATTCATAGCATCAAAGCTTTTGGTCAAGCCAACAAACAAAACCTCAAGTAGCATGACATTGTCACAAATAAGCTGATAGCTTGATGGTTAGGTGGCTGGTTGCAGCACCCACCCTGTCACCCACCAACGTTCAAGCGCAGCTTGGCGCGAGATGTTGTCCTGGGGCTTGCCCGGTAAATTCTGTCTCTTATGCATGGAGTCAAAAAGGGGCTACGATGTGCCTTCTAGCTTGCAGAGTCGTGGATGGTTCTATCAATCACACAAAGGACGCAACTGCCTGACTTTTAGTGTGTAGTCTTTAGGT
>JADLZK010005484.1:0-15349 GCA_015847255.1 Hyparrhenia diplandra
CTTTCACAATCATCCACACATCTTCGCACCATCCTTCATGCAATTCATAATTCAAAGCTCATGAGGGAATACAGAAAATATTGCATCGATTTCGTCAAACTTTCTTTGTTAAACATGATAAACGCATTGTCGCAATTTTGTGAATGATTGCTTACTATGCCAACACAACAAAACTGAACATCTTCATCCAGCTAGACTTCTTCAACCTTTTACCGCCCAAAATAGATCCGGGAGGATATTTTCATGGACTTCATTGAAGCGCCTCGAAAGTTGGCACCAAGTCGGTAATTTTAACAGCTTGTTGATCGCTTAGACAAGTATGCCCACTTCATACCCCTCTCTCATCCGTACACAGCAACTTCAGTAGCTCAAGCAATTTTTCTCTCAGAGATTGTTAGATTACATGGTTTACCAAGGTCCATTGTTAGTGACCGAGATGTGGTCTTCACAAGTCAATTTTGGCAAGAGCTCTTCAGACTACCCAACATTATTTTATCACCAACATCAGCTTATCATCCTCAAGCAGATGGACAGGCCGAGGTAGTCAACAAGATTATTACAATGTATCTACGCTGCTTGACTGGTGACAAACCAAAGGATTGGGTAAGATGGTTACCATGGGTAGAATATTGTTATAATACTTCGTATCATACATCCACCAGAACAACACCATTTAAACTGGTCTATGGGCGCGACCCTCCTACAATCCGAGGCTACAATCCAGGTGAGACAACGTTACCAGCAGTAGATGCCTTATTATCTCAGCATGATGCTTTTCTCAATCAGACAAAGGTTCGTTTACAACTGGCTCAAGATTATTACCGTAAATACTTTGATGCTAAACATACGGAGCGACAGTTTAAAGTGGGTGATTATGTCTGGCTCAAACTTTGATCCCGATCTGCGCAACTATATCGACATTATACAAAGACAAACTCTCTCCCAAATATTTTGGACCCTTCAACATCAGCAAAATTATTACTCCAGTTACATATGAGTTGAATCTACCTACCGGAACCCGCGTGATCCACAACGTCTTTCATGTCAAGATGCTTAAACCACACCGAGGGGAGATTCCTACCGATATCCTGCACTGCCACGTATTCATTTAAGGTACACCGGTTCCCGAACCCGAGATCATGCTTAAATCAAGAGTCCGGCAAGGTCAGCCTCGTGTGCTCATCAAATGGAAGAACAAGACAGATTGCAGATGCTTCATGGGAGGATGCTGAATTATTCAACAAAATATATCCGTAATTCCATTTCGAGGACGAGCTGAATCTCCAAAGCGGGAGAGATGTCACACTCAAATGAATCACCCGATAAGCGGGAGTGGCTGAATATTTAATTATTATATAGCTTTATTAGTAAATTTATTTAGTTAAATTAAAGTAAGCTAGAAAAGACTAATGGGCTTGGCCCGTTAGCAATTGTAAACCCCTCGTATAAATATGAGGGCAACTATCGTGAGACAATCAATTAAGAAATAATTTAGGATTTAACCCACCTATCTAGCTTCCCTCGCCACCGCCGCGCCCACTCGCCGCCGCCGCACGCCGCGCCCGAGCCGCCACCACGCGCCGCAAGGCAAGCGCCGCCCACGCCGCCGCCGCGCCACCTCCCCGCGCCACCTCGCGCCGCCGCCGCGTTGTTGTCGATTCACGCCACGCCACGCCCTCGCCTTCCCTCCGTTGACCGAAATGGGTTGTGACAACGGAGCCGACCGCGCCAGATGGAACCCGAGGACGCAGGCCACAGGAACCGCGCAGACCTCCATAGAAGCGTCACGTCGCCAGCTTGCCCACAGCCCCACTTCTGACCACGTGAACAGTGGAGGCGGCGAGCTCTCCATGGCGGGCGCGACCGCCGTGGACGCGACGCCGACGAACCGCCACACTGCACCATCGCAAGACGTGACCCGACGTTCGACAAGCTCGACAAGGCCACCCGCAGGCCAACCCCATGCTGGAAAATATCGGGAGCCCGAGAGCTGATCTGCCGGGGGAAGCCCACCGCGGCGAGGCTATAAGTACCCCCGCCCAGTGCTCTTTCCAACCCCGCCGAGCATCGAGGAGCTCCAACGAGGGACAGAACACATCATGCCCGCACCGCCGCTCTGCTCCTCCCCTCATATCGCACGAACGAGATTTCCCCCAAATCTGGATCCCGTCGCCGTCGAGTAGAGGAACGAAGCCGCCGTGGAATTGGTGACCAAGTACGCCTCCCCCATCCTTCCTCTTCCATTTGCTTTACGTATTTCGCTCTATTGCGCCGTGTAGTCCGGTGTCCAAGCACCGCCGTCGCCAAGGAATCGCTAGTCATGCCGCCGCCGTGGAGGGCGTGACACCCAGCCGCACCAACCAACACTAAGGAGTCCGGGGCGACGAGGAAAGTCCAACGAACCCCCGCGTGTAACACCCGAAAAATTTGCATGATTTTAAAATAACTAAATTGATTTAATTATGCATTTTATGTGATGCATTGAATTTAGTAATAATAAATTTTTATGTAAATTAAAATCCATCATAAGGCTAGACACATGTATGTGCACTCATGCTGCTGCATTGCTCTTTTTGTTTTGATTGGATTTGATCAAAGTTGCAAAAGAATTCAAAATGGTTTGAAAATCATTTGAAAAGGAATTTTGAAACAAAAAGAAAAGGATATTTCTTTTCCTCTCTAATTTCTTTTTCTTTCGTTCAGCTCAACCTGGCCGTGTGCCATTTCTTTTTCTTTAAGCCTGCTCGTCATTTTCTTTTCTCTAGGGCTGAAATTGGCTCGGTCCAGCCCAGCTTGGAAATCAGCAGCGCAGCTGCTCTCCTCTTTTCCTTTCTTCAACCTTGCGACACTTTCCAAAATCGGAAGCTCTCGGTTTCCTTCGAACTGGAGCTCGAACTCGAGTTTTCCATCCTTGCTGCTGCCCCCGGGGCTATAAAAGCAGAGCGCCGCACCCCTTGGTTCTCATCTTGACTCGCAGCTTTTTGGCTTTGGGCAACAGTAGCGCGGCAACCCTAGCTTGCTGCTACCGCAATCAAATTCGTCGCCCAAGCTTGCTGTCCATCTTCGCCTTGACTTCGCGAAGTCTCAGATTCCTTTCTTCATCGAATTGGTGCCAAATTTGTTTCTCACCAAATTCGCAGAACGCGTACATCCGCCCCGTCAAGCTGTCTGCTGTTCTCGTCTTGTTTTTGTCCGCGAAACCTACTTAGGTGAGCTCGCGGTCGTCCACTCTATCTCCTGGTATTTTTGTTTTGATCTATGGCGGCCGTAATCGTCATTTGGATGATCGCCGGCGAGCTTCTCGTCGCCGTTCATGGCACCACCGTGCTGTTCGTACAGCATGGTCTCCTCTCTCTCTCTCTTATTTTTCTCATTGAATCTCAATCGTCCAGATCGATATCTGCGGTCTAGATTAGAAGATACCTTTTCATGGTTCTTTTGTTAAAGAGTGCCTAAGAAGTATGGTTAATTCCGTCGTAATCCTCAGATCAGAATTATAATTAATCAAAAAAAAAAAAAAAAAAGAGATCAGAATTATAAACGAATTTTATTTATTTAATTTCTAAATCAGTTTCGGTTTATTTACAGAACTGCCATTCAGATTCAAATACTTATAACTTCTTCGTTTTAAATCCAAATTGATCCGTTCAAGTTGCGTTAGATTCATAATTTTGTAATCTACATGTTTATCTTACTGATTAGTCAGGTTTTCAACTTATTAAATTTCGAGTTTATATTAACCTTATTATTTTATTAACGTTAATCTTGTAAAATTCGTATCTACGCCGTTTTAGCTTCGATTTCTGTGAAATTGACGTGTGATCGTAGTGACGTGTAGATTAGTTTTATAAAAATTTTCAACTTATTTATCCACTGTTCGTGTAATGTTCTAATTGTAGCCTTCTTTGCACCGCATGATTGGATCCATATGTTTGTGTGTTGCCGATTGGAAACAATGCAAGTAGACGAAGAGCAAGTTAAGTAGAAGATCAAGACTTCCTCGAAGATCAGGATCCTTGGAAGTTCTTTGAAGGTTTAGATTTGAAGAAGGATCTATTATTAAGGCAAGTATAGCATGGGATCATCCTTGTTTTCCTATTCACTTTAATCAATAAATCATGATGCATGTGTCCTCCTTGATTGACGTTAAGGATTTTCCTAGCTCTTGAATACTTGTTCCTTGATACCTATGGGTTATCCATTGGGTATTAATTTGCTAGCGCTCAACAACACCCTTTATTATTATTGCTTTATGGATTAAATCATGATATGAGTATTTGTTGATAACATGATACATAGGGCGAAAGAGCTTGTGTTTATTCTTATGCTCTTAGCTCTCCGTAAGGACTTATTTTGTAACCGATCATCCGGGATTTACCGCATGCGGCTATGGGGCTACGTGGCTCTGGCTTTAGTCAGTCAAAGGACCTTATCTATCTTTGTTGGTGGTTTGCCGGAATGGGAGAAACGGGGTTGTATCGCTAGTTGGCCACTAATATTTTTAGGTGAACCTCTGAAAGGCTTTATATGGTTCTCGGTGTTTTGGGTCTAGCTAACTCGTGCATTTGAGAATCATGACCCATAGTGAAAGTGTACACCTCTACGCAGAGTTAAAAACTGATATATCAGCCGTGTTCGCGGTTATGAACGGCCTTGGAGACACTCACAATTTAGACGTTCATTGCTTATGACATGTTCATGATTTATTTATTGTTCATATTTGTTTATTCATATGTTTATGGGTTGTTGGGAATTATTGATGCTAAAGCTTAAAACTATGATTAACTAAAAGCGACATGCAGTTTAACCAGTGTCTGTCTTTTTTGAGCCTCATGTACATCCCGTGTTATATTTGCGGAGTTCGACATGAACTCACTCTTGCTATTCCCCCACACCTCTGGAGAAGTTTAGGCTTATGATCAACCAGTCAGTTGGTCCCTATGGAGTCTACACCAGAAGATCAGAGTGTCTTTTCCGTTGTCTGCTAGCTGAGGTTATATTCTTTTATATTATGTTAAGTATATTTCAAGCATTGTGAGTTGATACTACCATTTATTTGTAACTATATTGAAATTTGACTTCGAGGGCTCACATATGGTATACATTCGGTTTGTCCTTAAAATCGGGTGTTACAGCGTAGGGAGCAAAGGACGACGAATGTCCGTCTCCGACGAAGCTCTGGCGGAACGCCACCGTCGGGGACAAGAAATCGGGATACCCGACGCCATCGCCAACGGCCGTGACGGCGATAACAGGGAACTAACGGGAGGCCGACACGCGTCCAATCCTGTCCCACACCGTTCCCTACTATTCCCCACCGTGGATGCCACGTGGGTGGGCCCTGGACCCACGAGTCAGCCGCGTGGGGGATAACACAGCTCGTGGAATCAGGAAGCAAATTGCTACGCATAACTTAACTTGTGTACACCGAAAGTGATAAAAGTATACTTTCCCGATTCAGAAAAAAATACCAGAAAATTTGTAAATTCATTATTTGAATTATAAAATTTTATCATGTAATTGGTTCTAATTTTGTTACATGATAAATTATTATATAATATTACCCTAATAATTAAATTAGGGATTAATATTCAAAAATTCATATCTCGTGCATCCAAGCTCCGTTTCGCATGAAATGACTTGCATAATTCTTATAAAATCTAGGACTATGCATTAAGCCTGATGCCACCATAATGTTCAATGCCTATTTTTTCTACTCTAGTTTAAGCTAGGTTTCCCGCTCATCGCGGTAGCCTTTCATCGACTTCGATTAGGCATTTCTTCCGGAGTAAGCGAGCTAGTGTCGTCCGACGTTGTGTTGATCCATAAGAACCTCCCAGGCAAGTCCTTACCCCCCTAATCATGACATTAATTGCGTATGTAATAATGATAATGATATAAAGATCTCGAGGTCATGGTCTATTATCGTATGCCATTAGGAGATAATACATATGTGGAATGTATGTGATGATGACGATCTAGGTGCTTGATTTTGATGATGAGCTGAGTGCTCAATGTTATGAATGAGCTAGGTGCTCGATGTTATTAATGAGCAAGGTGCTCAAAGATTATTGTGGAGCTGAGTGCTTGAGATTATTGAGGGGCTAGGTGCCCAGTTATTTGATGAGTTGTGGAAAACATACGTAATAGCCATGATGCTCAACTGTGGATTATTTGATTAGTGCTTAGTGGTATGAGCCTGATAATGTAGTTATCGAGCTAAGTGGGATTACGTAATCATCCACATTATCTACGCTCATACGTTTATAATTAAGAGCTACATGAGATCGGTAAAATAAACCTTCCAACCAAAGAGGTGGGTGGTATGGATTATTACGTCGGGAATCGCCGTGCGGGGTACTTGCGGAGAGATACTTGCCTCCCATATGGACCGGTTCATAGACCTTCTACCTAGTGTGATCTATGTACAACCACACGCCGGGATGGGGCGTCTTGATTCCACACCCCGTTGGGTTAAGGTATATCGGATGCCTAGGTGGCCGGCGATAGGCAGAAGGGATTATCGGGAGCTGACTCGGATGCTAGGTGACCTTCCGAGGTCGGGTTGGCGTGGATGCTAGGTGATCTATCACGTAAAATATTTGAGATATTGATTATTTGATATATGAATTGTTGATTAGCAGATGCTAGGTGATCTTCCGCACCGGGATACTAGGTGATCTTCCCTAATGGGGTGCTAAGTGATCTCCCCATTTTCCAACCCCCGAGAAACCTTCGGTAGAAGATATACTAAAACCTAGGTTGGCTACCAAGCAGGTACTTATCTTGTTAGGCCTGTCTAAACCAAGAGCGCATGGTGAGGACAGTGCTTAACGTGTGGGGAAATTTGTACAACCTCTGCAGAGTTACTCAAATCTATTCGAATAGCCACGTCCTTGGAATGGGCAACTGCTAGGTCGGAACATCTATGATTAGATTATATATTGATGTTAACTAACCTGTGGTGACCATGACAGTGATGATAAGATACAATCAGGGAACTAGCAAGAGCAGTTTTAGAGACTCTGCTAGGGCCCGACCCATAATAATTACATCCACCCCCTGGTTTGGACTTGCTGAGTACGTTTGTACTCACCTCGCTGTTTTTTTAGATATCGGCACATCAGAAGGTAAGATCCATGACATGGTAGAGGACCAACGTATCATAGGAGTTCGTGGGGTGTTTTCTTAGGAGAAGGACGTTGAAGTCAGATATCTATAGCGTCAGACGGAACATCGGTAAATGTTACTTTTTGCGCTTAATCGCCTCTAAGTATGTTTAGCGTCGATTATCTCGTCCCCTCGAAAAAAATATTTAGCGTCGATGTTCTAATGGTGATTCGGTGTTGTGGCATAGTGTTTGTCTGTGGAGTACGGGGCAGTGTCATAGTGTTGACACATGTTATAGCATAATATTATTAGTCAAATAACATGAAATAAGGGCTTAAGATAAAGACCAACATAAGTCTAGGAGTCTAACTAATATATTTCCACGAGTTTTGGTATTCTCAGGACTTTCCGTGGACTTAAATGATAATTACGAGAGAAGAATGGAGAAAGTTCCGAATATACAAGACATATGATGACAAGACTTGACCGTGAAGTAACTCAACCCGAAAAGTGGACTAAAACATTCTAGAAGATACCAGAGGACACCAGAAGAAACGGGAAGCCAAGGTGGCATGACACCCTGGCGGCCGCCAGAGCCAACTAGGCCGGCCGCCAGGTGGGTCCCACCTGTCAGCCTCACCTTTTTATGTCGGTTTACCACCGACCTTGAGGTTGTATCTACACCATTATTGAAGGTCGGTTTGATCCAAGGGTCCACATTCATCGCCAAGTCCTATATAAGAAGACCACCTGACCCCATGGTGAAACCCTAATTCATAATCAAGTCATTATGAACTCATACCAAGTCATCATCAAGTCCAACCAAGTCTAGACCTAAGCCTTAGTTCATCATATTAGAAGTAGTTAGCTATCTAGCTAGTTCTAGTTGAAGTTCAAGTTCATCTTGAGTTCCTGATAGTCAAGAAGTAGCAAGGATCATCGTTCTTGAGACTTCTCTCTTGTATTCGATCTATAAGTACTATTATATTCAGAATACAATTGTTATGGCTTTGATCTTTATAATGATTATATTCTTATTGATATGTGTTTATGCATGCTATGATTATATGTTTAGTTTAGTGAGACTGTCTTATATTTTATGCATGGAATTGTATAGCATCCACGTAGATGATCACTATGTGGGTGATAAGCAATGTGTAAACGTGGTGTTTATACAACGTTTATCCGCAATTGCACCCTACATTCCGGGCCGTGTGGTAGATCGCGGGAGTGAGTCCTCTGTTGAGTCCTTTTTGTAATCCACCCTCCGAATGTAGGACTAGTCGAGCTTATAATTACGGTAATGATCAAGTTTTGTCCTTGGTTGTTATTGGTAATGCTTGCCATGTGTAGATGTAATCCAACCTTGCCATGACAGCTAGATGTATTGCACTAATTGTAGTATTCATTTGACATATGATTAGGAGTATCTTAGGAATATTCTTTCTATTCTTTCTATAACATGCTAATAGCTCGTATGATACTAGTGGCATATGATGATCTTAGACTTGGGTAGTTATCATTTATATAATTATCTTTATCTCGTGACTTATCCTGTTGAGTAATGTTAGATGCATATGGCTACTCGCAAGATTATACAACCGTAAGTAGATCTCATAAGTAAATCACTTCCTAAATCATTAGATACCCTTTTCTCTCTACTTTCCATAGACTTACCTTCCCCCGTGGTAAAATATAAATACGATACGGATTACTCCCTGAAGTGCTACGATGGTATTTCTATCTCGTGCGCTTGCGCATATCATGTTCATTCTTTTATCAAGACCTTTCAAGAATACCATACCCGCATTTCTTTGAGCGTTATTGCTAGGGTGACGACTAGTGTATAGGTAATGCCTAGAAATGAGTGGTATACCTTGAGTACATATCCTGGTGAGATTAACTCCACTATGGATAATGATGCTAAGTTTACATCCCATTACTAACACCGCCTAACTTCGCTTTGTTGGATCATGAGGTTAATCCCATATCCAAGCTAACATGATTAGATAGTTATCCCATATATATTTCTTTCGCCTTCCTAATTTGGATCGTGTAAGAAATATCAACACATAGTTAATCCACCGCTTCTCGGTTGGCTAACTCTGATATTGTAACTTAGATTGGTGACCCCTTCGTCGCCATTGTAAGCCCCTTTCTATCCTATATTTATAAAGCTCAGATTACTATTATTTCCATGTACCATCATCTGTGATTAATAGACGTGTTTGTGGCGTGATCCTGGCACAAACACGTGTGATTAAGGACCCATTAAAGTGGGGGCCTGACAATTATCATGGTGCATAGATTGAAATTATTGGGTCTTATATGTGTTGGAGGGACCCGTATGACAAGGGTCAACTCCCCCTAAAGACACTCCATGAAGATGAACGATCGAGGCCGAGGCCAAGACGATTAAGGCCTAGAAGAACCATGACACCCCCAACAACACCAGAGGCCTCAAAGAAGAACCATGGCGGAGGCCCCCAAGACGGCGGAGGCCTCGAAGAAGAACCATCGCAGAGCCCCCCCAAGATGGTTGAGGTCTCGAAGAAGAACCATGGCAGAGGCCCCCAAGACGGCAAAGCCCACAAAGAACAACCATGGCAGAGCGCCCCAAGATGGCGGAGGCATAGAAGAAGGACCATGGTGGAGATCCCGTAAGACGTGGAGGCCTTGAAGGAAGGCTACAACACAGGCTACCCTTAGTATGGCGGAGGCTCAGATTGAAGACTGCGGCAGAGGTGATCCCCGGGTCGAAGGAGGCTCAGCTTCGGAGGTGGTCTGCATGGTAGTAGGCCAACATGGTTAATTTCCCGATGGACCTTTGATGACCGCAAGCGATGACCCATGCGACAAGGCGGTTAATCAAGGAGAAGTTCTAAGATGTCCTTGGAGTCCCTTATACCTCGTAGGGATATTCTGGAATATACTGGTACGACCTAAGGGCATTTGTGTAATATGGGCTCTCCTTGTATAGTGACCTATAAAAGGGGATGATGTGCCCCATGAAAGGAGAGTTGAGCTTACTTATGAAACCCTAATATTTAAGAGTCTAGCCTTTGCCCACACTCTCTCTTTCTTAGGTGGAGTCTTAGGCCTTGGCCAGAGGCCTCTGCTCACCTTTCACTTTTAGCACATCAGTTCTAGGAATTTAAGCTCTCAGAATCACATAGCGGCACCTAAATTAATTGGCAAACCATCATGTAAGGAAGAGACAATTTTTTAATCTTAGCTCATCAGTTCTTGGAATTTAAGTCTCAAAATCACATAGTGGCACCAAAATGAATTGTAAAATTATCTAACCATCCAACAAATAGTACAATTTATGAAACTAAGTGTAAAAAAAAATGGCAGAAAGGAACCTATGGACCACTAAGTTGCAATGACAATATATTACGTGGAAGATCACCTAGCATCCCCGGAGCTACAGACCCGTCGATTGGCTCGAAGGCGATCCCTCCTGCGGTGGCGGCAGAGTACTGGGCTCGGTGGTCTTTTTTTATTTCTGAAATGTTTACCGTGGCGGGCACTAGAGACCGGAGGAGTATTAGGCTCGGTGGTCTTTTCTGATTTTTGAAATGTTTACTGTGGCGAGGCACTGGAGACCGCCACGGTTAATCCTAGATTGACGGGCTCTCATGCCCGCCACGTAAAATAAAAAATGCCCGCCATAAAAAAGAAATTCTGTTCTAGTGGGCATGGGCCGCTAGTAGGCCACCGGCGATGGCACCGTCGCTGTGGTCGCCGTTGCATCGGGAGGGACCGAGAGATGACATGGAGACGTGGTTTCTTTTTTTTTTCCGAGAGGAGAGGTAACGGGAGAGACAAGAAGAGAAGGTTCGTGAAAAGGAAGCTAAAGCTTGCTATATATTGGTCTAGATTCTATGGAGAAGCGGAAGAAGGCGGTAAGCTAGCGAATTTAGAGCGAAACACGAGAATTTGGCTGACCATTGAACATTAAATCGGATGACAGGGGTGATTTTAGGTGACGTAGCTCTGGGTTCTTTTGAAGGAGCCCCAGAGCCTAGCTTGTTGGGTTTAAATTAAATGATGAAGGCCCTTGGCAACACGATGGGATCCGTGGGCTTGAATATAGAGCATCTCAATTCCTTTTCAAAAGGTCCAAGTGGCCCAATCAACACATGTACTCCTCCTTATCTCTAGCTTGTGCAGAAACAAAATTTCCATCAGCGGGATTCAGCAATGATGAGGCCCGGAGCGCGCGCGAGGGAACAGAATCATGGACTAGCTCCACTTTGTGCTCGCCTCTCTCTGCCGCCAATGCTCGATCATCACACAAGCTTTGAGCTTGCATATATGTTCTTCTCATATGCGCATGGACCGGGTCATGGATTCAAAAGGTAACCTACATGGATTCAAAAGGTAACCTATCTCTTCTATACTAATAGTGCTGCTTTGCTTTTTCTCCAAAATGGAAAGTTGCTAGCTCGTAGTTACTACGTAGTTATTTAGATGTTCAGTTTACTTTTGAATACAAATATTTCAAAGCTGAAGAGAATGATCTTCTACTTAAATAGAGAGCGGTCGACCAAGCTAAGACCACCCACCACCCATATATGGTTTAGCTCTAAGCTCTGCGCCCAACACCTGTCTACATCTCATTGCTGGGCTCCAGCAGGTTAACTGTCCTCTAGGAAATTCCTAGTAGGAATGATCTAGTGGCAGCACACAAGCTCGAAAGAACGGCATGAGGCATTGTCGGTTTGAAAATATAATATGTATGTATCACCCAGAATATGATATGAATTGCACCAAGCTCGAAAAGAACGGGAAAGAGGATCGGAAGCATGTATGCATGTGTTACATTCGACACTGCCGTGGTGGTGGTGGCGTCTCCTCTAAAGCAGGCGATCCGGTTCTACTATACTAGTGTAGTTTCCATCGACGACCAGACCTGCTTTGTGGCTTTTGTCCATCAGATTCCGGTGTCCAGTAGCTCTCATCACCAAGCCAGTGTCTAGCACAATCTGATTGCATTGTCGGTCACAAAAAAAGGGTTCTACATACCGACAATTGGCAAATCTCAAGGTTCGATCATCTAACACACCTGGATCGGAGTATATATATATCTGGATTGGATAATCAACACGGAAAAACAAATAAAGAGAGCTCCTGATGGCATCGATCGGCATGAGTTTTTGACATGACAAATAAAGAGAGCTCCTGATGGCATCGATCGCAATTTTTGTATAGATGTTGTAATTAACTGGTACATGTTGGATATGAACAAATGGATCGATCGATCGGTGAAACTTGTAAATATGAATCGATGTATATATATATGTATATATGATATATATTAGAGTATCTGTCTTTCTTATATATATATGTGTGTATGGATTGATAGATTATATATATATATATATATATATATATATATATATATATATATATATTTTATTTTTTTATTTTTTTTAAAAAATTCAAGCCGTGGCGGGCAACATAACCCGCCCGCCATGCATAATAAACTTAACCGTGGCGGGCGGCGAACGCGCCCGCCACGGATAACATATTTTTGCGTGGCGGGCGGCGTTATGTTGCCCGCCACGGCTTGATTCTTATGCGTGGCGGGCACGGCCGCCACACGCAAAAAGGTCACGATTAACCGTGACCTTTTCGTTAGTGACGGCAGCTATGCCCGCCACGCGAAAAACGTTTTTGCCCGCCACAAAAAAGATTTTGGGTACTAGTGTGATGGCATCGATCGGCATGAGTTTTTTGACATGTCATTACAGGATGGAATTAATAATAAATTACTTGTCCATCTTGACAGGAGCAGGTACCAGCTAGGGGTGGTTTGCGCATTACATTACGCTATGATATGACCTTTGTATCTTTTATCGTTTCGGTAAAGGATATCGTTCTGGGAGAAGGAAACGGGAAGAGTAAATTAGCTAAATGATGTTGTAGCCGATCGAGTAGCCGACACCAATTTATTTTCTTATATCAAACCATGACAGCACTAATGTGCAACTCATGTTCCTTCTTTTCACCAAAAGATCGTGAAAAGACAAGAACAGAAAACGCGTATATCTGTCACTTTATTTTTTTAACCCATCATGCATCTGCATCCCTTTGCATATATATGTGTGCAGTAATCTAATTAATGATTCAAAGGCATAACATCCGGCCTTTTGAATAATTCTAAAGAAAATGACAGCGAAAAGGAAGAAAAGCATTGATATAATGCTTTTTCAGAGGAATATTATCACTAAACTATCTGTTATGCATATTTATATGTACTTGCGGTGTGAATGAAAGCATGAGTTCATTGCTAAAAATAATCTAAGGCGAATTCACACAGTTCAGATAAAAATAATGCACAATCCAACAAACTCCAAAGACAGGGCGGCCATCTGTAATATATAATAAACAAAGAGAACCGTGAAACAGGGAAGACTAGTCGAAGACGATGACAGTTATTTTAGAATAGAAGAGTCTACGAGCATGTAGATTACTGCTAAATTGTCATTGACTGTGTGCACATCTCATGTTCTAGATAGTCTATATATATGAAATCTCAAAAGTGCAAACCATTCTGTCAGTTTTAGTTTGTCACTGCCTCCCTTTCCGTGGCAGACCTTGATTTCGACGCGTCTCAAACATGCGGTAGTTAGATGTTGTATCTCGACATGAGAATTAAGAGAAGCCTCGTGAGAACATCCTTCAATTCCTAATCAATAATTTGGAGAAGCATCGAGAGTCACCTTAACCAAAAGTATGAATATTTTCTCCAACTACTTTCTCTCCCAGACATTTGTCTGATTCCAATTAAGGTTAGAACACACTTTCATGTCAATTCCTAGTTTCCTACACTAGCTGAATTAAAAGTATAGTGCTAGCTCATTGTTTGACTAGTAATTAGCCACTCATATTCGACAAGATATATTGAAGAAGAAACGTATGCATGACAATATAATTGCCAACAACTTATGCCTTGTATGAAAGACGCTGGAAGCAAGCCATCATATTCAGATTTTCACTTTAATCAGTGCAACTAGTTACATTGTAATTCAAGGAACAGTCGTCAGAGAGTTTATCATCTATACCACGCCACGCACGCGCCAGCCAGTAATTTGTTACATGTGGCATCCTTTCGATAAAAAGTATGATGATATTTTAGAGCTTTGCTTCATGGAGTACTCTGGAATCAATGAGGCATAGAGATGAGATCAAAAAAAAAAAAAAAAAAAAAAAAAAGAGGCATAGAGATCATTTTGTGTTCATAGTTCTTCAAATTAACCGTACACAATCCGGGACTCCTGCCAAAGAGGCTACCTAGATTAGGAGTCTTGCCTCAGTTGAAAGCAATTCTTCTTGTAGGGTACCAGCTAGCTACATGCTAGCAATTAATCTGGGGTGCAGTTAACTTGGCTTGCTCTAGCTAGTATGGTTGGAACTTGAATAGTATATCACCTTGCTGTTGGTGCAAGGAAAGAACTGCATGGCCTCGATAGCATACGAATACTTTAGCCGAGAAGCAAAAAACCCAGCCCACTAATATATTTAATTTAATTTAATTTAATTTAATTTGTATAATTGCACATACGTACGGTTAGGTGTGAGTGGGTGAAGAAATGTAACCCAACTTATATTATATTATCTTGATCTACATCCCCAGAAGGACTGCTTATTACTCAGCACCATGAGGTCAGTTTTCCCTTATGAAATGACGAAGTCTATTCAAATAAAAAAATAAAAAAAGTTTATTGCCTAAAAAGTGTAGTGCAAGCCCTGGGGCATAATCATATTTCGTATCTCATCTAACATTAATTCTAGTAGCTTGCCTAACTCTGGATGTGTTTATTTGACTCTTGAAAGATTAAATACAATCTAATTAAGCTCTTATTTTGACATTAATTTCCATTTTTTACCTAGAAATATACTAGCATCAAAATGTCATCTTTTACTTATTTTGCAATATAAATATTGTTGAATAGGTTATCCCCATTCTCGGATGAAAAGGGATGAAAACGATCGAAAGGAGGCCAAATCACTTTCATTTTTATTTTCTTTTTCGAAAAACGAAATCGATACGATATCGTCCGAAAACGAATACAGCGCCCGGTATTCCAGAATTTCAAAACAATATAGTCGGTCAGAAAATATAGCGATAACAGTCAAAATTTATGATAACGGTATCCTCCAAAACGATAAAAACACCAAATTGTAGGAAATGAGAAGAGCCATATAACTCGCAACATCACCACAATTC